>JAQZBX010056221.1:0-18229 GCA_029593785.1 Cabassous unicinctus
CTTCTTTTTCTGTTTGAGTGTCCTTTATTTCTTTATCATCCCAATTACCCTCGCTAGAACTTCTCACACATTATGTAGTAATAGTGGTGACAGTGATATCATTGTCTTATTTCTGATCACAGTGAAAAAGTTTTCAGTCCTTCATCATTGAGTACAATGTTAGTTGTAAGTTTTTCATATATGTACTTTACCATATTGAGAAAATGTTCTTCTCTTGCTATCTTTTCATGAGTTTTTTTTTTTCTATCAATGAGTCTAATTCTGATACACTGGAGAGATGGGTTATCATATATTCCAATGTAAGGCCCACTGATGTGGTGCTGATTTCCTAGGGTTGTCTGCCCTGCTTAGACTGTCTAAATGTCTCTAGAGCCCGCAGGGGTACCCCTTCTTGAGGCACTGTTTACTGTGATAGTCAGTGAGCTACTCCTGAGTTGTTCATAAGCATAGTCTCTGGAATGACCCCTGACTTTCTTTGAAATCTCTTACCCTTAAACCCCATCTGTATTTAATAATTATCTCATTTGGTCAAGGCCTTTTCCACATGCATCGCTAGTTGGTGTTTGGTAATATTTCTTCAGTGTCAGGAAGGCTCATCCCTGGGAGTCATGTCTCACATCAGGGGCCAGGTAGTGAATTTATCTGATGAGTTTTGTTTAGAGATATGCCACATTTTTGGAATAAGGTGGTTTACAGGAGGTAACTCTTAGGCAATATATATTACTAGGATAAATTTTATCTTCACAAGAACAAGGTTCATAAATAGAAGCATCAATATCAAGGGCCTGGCATATTGGTCTCCCTTCCTTTGTATATATTGCCCCTGTACACTTGAGATTCATGCCATTCTATGAAAAAATGTACTTTGACTTCCCTGGATGATAATTCAATTTCTTCTGGTTATTCTGTGTCTCCACTCATCAAGACAATACCCTAAGACCCTAATGAACCCATTCATATTCCACAGTGGCATGTTCCAAGTACCCCCTCTCTACACATCACCTCATCACTGATACCCCACACAAATGATCCTCCCTTGTTACAGTTGCAACTCTTCTGCAATCCAAAATCTCCCACAAAACAAAGTCAACAGAAAACAATAATAACAAAATAAAAGAATTAAAAATAAATAAAAATTAAAAGGTTTTTTTTTTGCATTTGCCTTTTATCATTGTAAGATCTGTTGTCTTTTATGTTTATTAATAATTTCTTCTGTAAGTTCCCCCAGTGGAAAGGGTGATGTTCTTGCAGGGACATGTGTGTGGTCGATGGTGTTGGAATTTGAGGGTGAGAAGTGAGGAGAGGTTGGGTTGGAATTTCTATGGAATTGATGGAAGGAGTGAAGGAAGGAAGAGATGAAATCTAGGGATTTTTAAGACTGTGGTTGAAATTGAAATGGTGAGAATGTATTTTATGGGTGAATATGGAAAGTGAGGGTCCCTGGTGCAGGGATCAGTAGTGGGGGGATATGTGGGAAAGGGTACATGGGGCCTGCTTCTATGGAGTATGAATGTGTTCATCTGGCATAAGGTTTGAGGTCAGTGCATAAAGACATACAGTATAAATAAGAAAATATTAAACACTTATCCTGGGGAGTCCTGATTTATACTCAAATAGAGATGCAAGAACTTCTTGAGTAAATCAGCAGTCCCTTATAAAAGAAAACAGAGAAGAGTGTCAAGGCCTCAATATTAGTACAAGTAACAATGAACATATTAAAAAAATTGAGTTACTTTTTGTATAAGTTGTGATGTATAGGTCCTATTTCTTTCTTTTGGATATAGATATCCCAATTTTCCAGCACCATTTGTTGCATAGACTGTTCTACACCAGCTAGGTGGGCTTGACAGCCTTGTTAAATATCACTTGACTAAAGATGTGAGGGGCTGTTTCTCAACCATCAGTTCAGTTTCATTGGCCTATATGTCTATCTTTGTGCCAGGATCATGCTGTTTTTACCACTGTAGCTAGGTAATATGAATTAAAGTTCAGAAGTGAGAGTCCTCCAAATTTTTAAACTATGTTTCTGAGTATTCATGGCCCCTTACCCTTCTGAATAAATTTGACAAATGGGTTTTCCATTTCTTTAAAGAAGGCTGTTGGAATTTTTATTGGGATTACATTAAATTTGGATATCAGTTTGAGTAGAATTAATATCTTAACATGATTTAGTCTTCCCATTCATCAACATGAATCTTCCATTTATTTAGGTCTCCTTTGAGTTGTTTAGCAGTGCATTGTAGTTTTCTGAATACAAGTGCTTTACTTCCTTAGTTAAGTTTATTCCTAAATAATTGATTATTTTAGTAGCTGTTGTGAATGCTGTTTTTCCTGACTACCTCCATGTATTACTCACTACAGCTGTATAAAATTGTTACTGAATTTTTCACATTAATTATGTATCCTTCCACTCTGTGGAATTTCTTTATTAGCTTTAGTAACTTTGTTTTAAAATTTTCAGGATTTTCTTGGTATAGGATTGTATCATCTTTGAAGAGCAAAATTTTACTTCTTCCACTCCAACTTGAACAACTTCAATTTTTTTCTTTTCGATTGCTCTAGCTAAAACTCCTAGTGCCATATTGAACAACAGAGGTGACAGTAGGCATCCTTGAGTTGTTACCAATCTCTGCATGAGTATAATGTTAGCTATTCATTTTTCATATGTCTTTTACCATGTTGAGAATATTTCCTTCAGTTCCTATCTTTTGGAGTGCTTTTATGAAGAAAGGATGATGGATTTTTTCTTGCCTGTTCTGCCTCAATCTAGATGATTGTGTTTTTCTTCTTTGATTTACTATTGTATATTATGCTGAATGATTTTCTTGCCTTGAACCACTGTTGCTTGCCTGGGATAAAACCCACTTAATCATGATTAATAAATATTTTAATGCATTATTGGATTTAATTAGCAAGTATTTTGTTGAGGATTTTTGACTTCTTATTCATTAGGTAAAAGGGTCTGTAATTTTCTTTTTTCATAATATCTTTATCTATATTTTGTGTTAGTGTGATAGTGTTTTCATAGAACAAGTTTGTTACCATTCCTTCTTGTTCAGTATTTTGGAAGAGTTTGAGTAAGATTGATATGAAATCTTATTTGAATGCTTAGCATAATTCATCTGTGAATGCATCTGGTCTTGAGCTTTTCATTTTGGGGAGTATGATGACAGTTTTAATCTCTTTCCTGGTGATTGGTTTGTTGAGGTTTTCTATTTCTTTTATGGTGATTGAAGGTTGTGTGCATGTTCCACCTCTCCTAGGAACATACTTTAAAGTGATGCACATGCTTTTTCAGTGCTACTTCAGAGAAAGACCCCTGATTATCGCCACAGTTCCTACACCATCATCTAACTCTTCCACTCCACTTCAGCTACTTGGAGAAATGCCTCCTTCTGGAGAGCTGGGAGGGAAAATGCTTGCTTATGCAGTTCAGATTTTGGTCACACCTGTCACTTTGGTTTCTTGACTTCTTAGCAATCAGCAAAAGCAGGCTTTTGTGGTCATGAAAAATGCAAATGTGTGCCCCAATTCTAAGACTCCAACAAAGATTACAATACATTCTGTTTTCTAGTATCAAATTTCTCCTGGGCTTGCCATTCATTCTACAAATGTTTATTAGGTACCTACTATGTGCCAGGCACTCCTGCTTCATGCTCAGTTGGCATTAGGCAGACAAGAACCTCTTGCTCAAAGTACTTACATTCTACTGTGGAGAGGCATTCATACCGGCAACTGACACTTATCAGATTCCTACTCTATGCCAGTTACTGTCATAGATGCTAGGAATTCAGCAGTGAACCAAAGATACAAACTCCCATGGCCTTGAGGAGCTTATATTCTACTAAAATATAAATGAAATGAGAAAAAAAGCAAACAAGATATTTTCCTGTGATGACAACAGATTCTTCTTTAGAGAATGGTCTTTCCTCTTGAGAAAGGAAAAATAAATTAATTTACACTTCTTTCCTGCAGTTTACTAAAATGAAAGCCTTTATTAGAAACTTCTCATCCCCTTTATGTGCCAAGGCCACAACACCTCACAGAGATGGAGAAGACCAGTACTTCTAGTCTCTTCCATAACCTAAGTCAAGAGGAGGTGGGTAGGAGAATCAGGGTCCAGGTGACATTCTCGAAAGCAGGTTTTCAAGAGATCTCATGTCAAAATGCACCAAGCAATGTGCATAATAAGTCTATCTGAAAACAAGAAGCCCACTCGGAAAGAGCCACATGTGAAGGCTGCAACCTTGATCACTGGTACTGATGTTTAAATGAAAATGTCAGCAGCAATTGGAGGGAGGGTGTGTCTTGTGGAACATGCTAGGGCTCTTCCTGTCCTCCTGGCCGCCTGCTCTCCCTCACTTTCCCCCTCACTTCCTGCTGCCTTTAAACCCTTAGAGTATGAACAGTTAGCTCTGTGGAAAATTTAAAGTTTCCTCATAAAATTTGAACAGTTTCCATTGGGGAAGCACATTATTTCTTTATCTGTCACATGAATTAATTCTTCCCCTTGTAACTTGCATCAGACTCTCAAAGTCACTTTCTGCAATCAACTACTTAAAATAGAGAAAAATTTCCCCTTGACCACTTCCTTTCCCTTACCAAATGTGGGAAAAACCCTCCTGAGAGCCACTTTTACATCTTTGTTCCACAGAGTATAGATAAGTGGGTTCAGGGTGGGGCTGACAGCCATGTACAGGATGGAGACTGATTTGCCATTTTCACAGAGGTCCCAAAACCAGGGAGGATGTAGGTGTAGATGACAGTGGAGTAGTGTACATGCAGACCACCGGGAGGTGGGAAGAGCAAGTGGAGAAGGCCCGGAGCTTGCCCTCAGCTGAGCGGATGTGCAAGATGCTGGCGATGATGAAAGCATAGGACACCATGCTGAGCAGAAAGTTGATGACCCCAAAGAAAATGACTGCAGTGACAATCATGATGTTGTTCAGGTTTGTAGAGCCACAGGCAAGAAGGAGAAGTGTGGGGATTTCACACATAATGTGATGTATCTGATTGGGGTTGCAAAAAGTTAGCTGTACCATTAGTCCAGTGTGCACAGAGGCATCCACCACACCAATTGCCCACACAGTGACTGCCATAAAGTCACAGAAAGACTTGCTCCTGAGTGAATGATAGTGCAGGGGCTGGCAGATGGCCACATAGTGGTCATAGGCCATGACTGTGAGCAGCAGCAGTTCAGACCCAAGAATCCATGTCAAGAAGAATAGCTGGATCATGTAGCCTTTGTTCTTACACTGATGGGTGGAAGAACACCCTGATGAGTGTTTGCACTCACCCATCAGGTTCTCTAGCAACTTGGGGAGAACTGTGGATGTGCAGATGATATCTAAGATGGCCAGATTTGTGAGAAAGAAGTACATTGGAGTGTGGAGGGCTGCATTCAGGCAGATGGCCATGAAGATGAGGAAGTTCCCTGTAAAAGGCAACAAGTAAAGAAGGAGGAAAACAGCAGAGAAGAAACCCTGGAGGTGGGGATTATCAGAAATACCTTCAAGGCCAAACTCCACCACAGCTGTGTGGTTGTTTGCTGCCATTGGGTGAGTGAGCCTCTCCAAAGGGTCCTGGGAAGCAAAGAGCACCTGAGCAGAGAAAGCACAAGGACCAGTGCATGATGTGTCCTCTCTGCACACCAGTCCTGCTAAGATTCTACAGAGATGTCGGTGATGGTGGCTTTGCCATTTGAAACATGGCTCAGAAGTTAATGTAGGTCCCTGCACTAAGCATGGCAATCAGAGGATTAACTCTCCCTTCTGTATCTCCCTCTATAACCTCTCCCAGACCCACAGACAACCTCACCGTGACAGCTTATCCTTCCTGTATGTGGATGGACCATCATTGCTCAGTAATGTTCATAGAAAAATTTCACCTTATTTATGATCATTTCCCACATGATTTCAACACATGAAAACAACTTAAAGATGGCTCTTGGAGCTGTGGGCACTGTGCTCATCTATGAGTGTCATGTGGAAGACACCCACCAAGCCAGTAAGGCCAGCAGGTTCAAGGATTCTGTACTCGCAGAGATGAAAAATCAACTCAGCTGGGGATGATTTGAGGCTACAAGAAGAATGCTTTAAAGGTGGATGGAATTCTCACTCATAGAGGAGCAAGCTGGGAAGAGAGAGGGGATGAGGTGGAAAGTTCAGGTACTGTGATGGGACCAGCAGATTGTATGAAGCCTGAGAAATGGCCTGGGGCACCAAAGCACTTCATGTCTTAGGTGACAGCCATTAGCCTTGGAGCAGGTAGGAGGCACTATCAGAGGACAGCTGTGCATTAAACCTCACAGCAGATCCTTCAGGCTAACCACAATTGCAAAACCCTGCCTTGTGCTCTATGGGCTGATCCCCAGTGTTTGTGCGGGGGTTAGATTGTGGCATCCAGGGCTGCTTTCTGAGAAGCCAGAACTTGCTGCCCACTGGAGCCCAACTCTAGGTTCTTACCCCATTCAGATTTTCTTGGGCTAAGTGAGAAACTTCCCTTTTCATTGGGTGTCAGGATGTGTTAGGCACTGGAGATGCAGTAAGGAAAGGAAGAAACCCAACTTAATTTTCTCCCATTACTTCTTGTATCTCTCATTATGTTTTTCTTCTTGTGTCTCTTGTTGCACCATCTTGTTGTATCAGCTTTCCATGACTGCCCATCACACCAGCTCATTGTGTTCTTTAGAGGCACTGGGAACCAAACGACAGACCTCCCATGTGGTAGGCAGGAGTGCAATCTCTTAAGCCACATCCACTACCATCTTCCATTACTTCTTGACAGTTCACCCATCCAGTTCCCAGGTTCAGAGACCCTCTGACATACCTGTCTGGCATCACATCCCTGACCTAGGATGTTTGGGCAGAATGGGAAACAGCTCAGACAAGGAGTCTGTCTTCTTTGAGCACCAAACCCTGGGCCCAAGGACCCACTAATACATTAATGCTGAGGTTAACATTTTCCTCCCCTCCTGTGTGCCCTGCATACCCTCAACCCAGGCAACCCATGTAAGAGGGAGGGTCAGAGAGTCTACTCTGGAGCTTTTCCATGGATAAGGACTCCATAAGAACAAGAAACAGTCAATGTGTGCATGTTCTAACTAGGGGCCTGGTTTCTCCCCAGTGTCCCATGACACAGAGGCTGCACATTTACCCAATTATGTTCCTGTCTGTGAACATCCTATGAGCACAGCCAGGAACAGGTGCCTTCAGAATCCTTCTACAGTCCTGACTAGAGCATATTTACTCCTGTCACCTTCTTTGCTCCCAAACCTAACAAGGGAACAATGGCTGAGAGTGCACAGGGTGCTGACCATAGTCAAAGCTGTGTCCCTGCAGAACTGTGGTGCTAATGTTGAAACAGAAGAGAGGGGGGTCCCTCAATTCCTGGGTGCTCAACATCCAAGAGTCATACTGGGGACCATGCAGCAAATTTTTATAATGCCACACACACCTTTCTCCTCAAGACATGGGAGAATCCCTATGCAGGCACAGATGACCAAAGCCTTTCTTTGCCCTGCTATCTAGAGTCCATCACTAACATCCAGGGTGTACTCTGCCTGTACATTTGTGTGTTCACCATGACTCCTCCCACTCTTGATTCATAGGAAACTGTCAGTCAGCTCCAGCTCATGCAGGCAGAATTGGCTAAGTTTAAAGACCTTGATCTTTCTAGAGTCAAAACCACTGTTTTACCCTCTTACCAATCAGCTGTGCAGATAGTGATGGGGGCAACAGACCCATAGAACTTGGATTGTCTTTGGGCCCTTCAGCATTTCAAACTGAAATAGTAAAAGACAGAGCTAAGTGATTGCAAGGGCATATTTTCCACAGTAAAACTGCTCAAGGCTAAACCAAAGCTATCTCTTCAGAAACAATGAAAGTAAAATGTGGAAAGCTAGTCTAAATGTCAAGGGATATGAAGGATGGGGCTCAAATTGTTTCCTTTTAAATTGAAGAAATTTAGATTTTCATGAAAGATAAACAATTTCCTTACCCTGATTAACAGAAAGATATAATGTTGGTTTAAAGTCTCAGATTCCTCCCATTTGGTACCTTCTTGTTTGCTAGTGTCATTTATATTATTTTTTATTTTTTTTTTGGCTTTTAAAGATTTCAATTTTTATTATAACACATAAGAAAAAGTGCCATATCACAACATTTAAATCAAGACTCTTCACTCAGGGTGGATGCTGAGGTCACTGGGGAGCGGTGAGTGCTAGGAGCAGGAGCTGCTCTCAGGGAGCAATTACCTCCAACCAGAGATAAACATGGGCAATTAGGATCAGTCTCCAAGTAGGGGCTGAATCAGGATCAGAGAAAGGGACTAGGATAAGCCCTGTGTCCATGGGGAGGTGCTCCCAGGCCTCTAACTGGGGGAAAGTCACTCATCCTATTGACCTGATTCCAGCATGTCTTCTTCTGCTGACCCAGAAAAGGGCCTCTGCACAGCCAATCCTGCAGAAATTCATTTCATTCCTTACAACAGCTTTCAATTTATAGAAATATAGGAAGGTAGTACAGAGTGCTTCCATGCACCCCACACCCAGTTCCACTCCAGTTAGGGTGCTACATTATTGTAGAATATTTGTCAAAATGAAATACCCAATATTGATACATTATTGTTAACTATAGTCTTCAGTTTGTTCAGATTCCCTAAGTTTTCCCAAACACCCTATTTCTGTGTGTGCATCCAGCCCCAGACTTCAGATGACACTTAGCCATCATGATTCCTTGGGTTCTGCTTAGAACTGAGTTTCTTAGACTGTCCTTGTTTGGTAAGCTTGACCATTGAAGGAGGACTGATCAGGGACTTTGTAGGAGGCCTTTCTATGGGGATTTCCTTGATGTTTACCTTATGGTTAGACTGGGGTTAGGGATTTGAGAGGAAGGCCACAGAGGTAAAGTGCCCATTTCATTAAATCCTATAAAGGGTGCACATTGTCAACACAATTGACCACTGAAGATGTAAACCTTGGTAAGATGGGAATTTTTCTATCACTCAGGTTTAAAGGGTCAGTGATGTGCCCAGTGTTCACAGTCTCCAGGAGACACACTGACCTGACTCTGAGGGCCAATTCAGGTGCAGCATCAGGAGTCCAAGGGTGTTGAGGGTCAGCATATGCAAGCCAGCCTCAAACCCTGACACCTCAGCAGGGTAGACCCCAGCTCTGGGCCAGGCAGACCTCATCTCTTCAGGAAGTTCCAAGGATAAATATGGAACCATGTTCAGTGTTAGCCTGAGTGACAGTAGAGTGAGCTAATTGCAGCAAGCTGCCTCCCCCACATGACCAAAATGTTCATAGCATCAACTGGTTTTCTGCCAGAGGTCTCCTTGCAATGTGCCCAATATTTGACATATGACAATAATATAAACAAGTAAAATTTAGCAATTTTTCCTAGAAGCCATCTCCAGAAAATATGGCAAAACTTGTCATAAAACAAGTAATGACTGGGCCATTTAGTTTAGAGTGGTTCTTAACTTTGCAAACAAATAACAAGAGTCCCTTATAATTTTCAAGGAATTTTAAAGTCCTTCAACTTAATCAATGCTTATATTAAATTTCTGATAAATGTTAAATATTTCATCTGATACTTAATGCAATGGAATTTCAATGTCTCAAGAACTTGAACAATTCTTGAAATTTAGTTAAATGAGCTATAATCTTCAGCTACACCTCTATTTCATGATGGAGAAAACTACTTTTCTAGAAGATGATGTTGATTTATGAAAGAAATCAGTGATCAAGGTCCCTACAATACTGATTTCAAGGTTACCTAAGATTCCAAACACGTAACTATCATTAATGCCCTATAAGCCTCATAATCCACAGGAATTGGTAAATAAAATGTTGTGAGCACCTAGTACATGCATAGATTTGTCCTATGTCTGGAAGATCTTCACAACAGTGCAATAGTCTCTCACCCCCAGATAGTTCAGATTTGCAATTAGAAGATCCAGCTATCAGCATGAGGTGCAGCTTGAGAATCTCTTGCCCAAGCATAGCCTGCAGAGTGTGCATAATGTGGGGGACACTGTGCTCATCCTGCAGAGAGGAGACCAGCAAAGTGGACCTTGGTCCAGGAAGGAAGTGAGCTACAGGATCACAGGAATTTTAGATAATGTACTCTTTGGAAAGACCATTTACATGGTAGGGGGTGAGTCAGAATACTATTAGGGGTCCCTGCCTGTGTCTCCATCTCTCCCTTGTCAAAAGTACCCTGTCACATGCCTATTTTTATATGTTGCTGACTCTGAGTAATCAAGAGCCTGAGCCAAGAGGAAAGTGCTGCCAAAGCTGCAAAGAGTGTAGTGGGGGAAACCCTGTGGGGTGAGGGCATAGTGGGTGTCTGGAAAGCAAGGGCTGAGTCTCCAATTAAGGTTATACTAGGTGGAGATATTAGCACCCCAAGGATCAAGGTGGAGAGGGAAATGGAGCAGAAAGCAGCAGGATCTCCTGGGACAGCTCAACATCTGGTTCTCCCTTCTGTATCCCTTGGAGTAGGCAAGGACCTGCAGGGAGGGCTTTTGGAAGCAGGAGGAATTTCCTGCCTGGGCTTTGGTCTCAGATCTTTGTCTCTGCCACAGATGCTACTGTAGGGGCCTCCACAAATTGATCCCACACAACAAAGGGTGCATGCATCTTGAAAGGAACAAATAAGGGCTTGGGGAAGAAAGAGATTAGGTGTGGTACTGAGATGGAGGAGCACAGTGAGAGATGCCTATGTCCACCTCATTGGGGATGCATACCAACTGGGCTGGAGCCCTGAGGACCAGTAAGTCTCCCATGAGACAGATATGAAACACAGATGCTGCAGTCTAGGACAAAAGAATACCTACATATGGCCTTGAATATGATTCTGTAACCAGGCACATGAGGTTTACAATAAGTTCTGGGAAAAAAAAAGTTGTCCATCTCTTACTCCTCTTCCTGGGTCTGTGACAAGGTTCACATACAGCTCCCCCCTAGGTTTTAGCCATACAATTGGACCATATAGCATCATTTCTTAAAGGACACTGTCTGCATAGCACATTGGTTTTTTTTTTTTTTTTTGGTTGTTGTTCTTTTTAAAATATATATATTTTTTATTTTTTAATGATAATTAGATTACATAAATATTACATAAAAAAACATGAGGGATTCCCATATGCTCTGCTCCCTACCCTCACACATTTTCTCATATTAACAACATCCTTCATTAGTGTGGTACAATTGTTACAATTGATGAACAAATTTTGGAGAATTGCCACTAAGCATGAGTCATAGTTTACATTTTAGTTTACACTCTCTCCCACACAATTTTGTATGTTGTGACAAGATATATAAAGCCCTGTATCTATCATTGCAATGCCATTCAGGACAATTCACTCATAGTGAAAATGCCACCATATTATACCTGATTTTCCCTCCCTTCCCATCAGAACCTCTAGTAGACACTACCTCCATATCAATGATAAAAATTCTTTCATTGCTAGAATCACAGTAAGTCTATAGGAGAATACCAGTAAGTCTACTCTAGTCCATCATTCATTCTGCAATCTCAAGGATTCATTGTCTTCTGTAATTGAGAGAGGGCTTGGATCCCATGGGGCAGAGGAATGGGACTATCTTTCTTGAAGTTGCAGACTCTCTCTGTTCCTTGAGATGGTCATAGTCCAACATCTTCTCTTGTTAGTTGTCCTGGGTGAGTCCAATGAACTGGAGAGTAAGTGTTGCAATGCAAATGGGATTCAGGACCCAACTGACACAAGCAAAGCCCAAAGGTTTAAGTCTCTTGGACATACACATATCAACTCTAGTACTAACTATAGGTTCAAATAGAAGTGATAGAGGAGCCATGGGAAGGGAAACTGCAACTGAGTACAACTCTGTCCCACTGGGGAACATAAATTCCAAAGTAGGGCCCAATGGCAGGGTGCCAAACTCCTGGACTGTCTGCCCTGTGTATAGTGTCTGGTTGTCTCCAGAGCCCTCAGGAGCCCTGTTATTTCAGGCAATATTTACTTCAGCAGTCAATGATATCCTGCAGAGATGTGCATAAGTGTAATCTCTGGAATGAACTCCTGACTCACTTTAAAGGCCCTCAGCCATTAAACTCATCTGGCTTTGCCATTTCCCCCTTTTGTAAAAGTCTTTTTTTCAGTTGCATTGTTAATTGGTGCTTGGTAGTAATCTGTTGGTGCCAGGGAGGCTTATTCCCAGTAGTCATGTCCCATAATGAAGGGAAGTTAAAGTATTTCTATGTTGAGTTTGGCTTAGAGAGAGGCCATATTTGAGCAACAAGGAAGCTCTCAGGAGGTAACTTTTAGGCACCCTGTAATACTAGGCTAAATTTCAATTTGAAAAGAAAAGATTCATAAGTACATTCATCACTATCAAGGACCCATCAGTGGTCCATCCTCCTTCACTAGTCACTGCCTCTGTAATTGGGGCATTCTTGCTGTCCCATTAGAGAATGTTTCAGAGCTCCCCATGATAGGAATTCAATATTCTTTCAGTTATTGTGAGAATCTCCACCCATCATTACAATATCCCATGAACAATTGAACACATTCATATGCCTTATAGGTATGCTCTAGGTGAACCTCCTTCCATGTATCCTCCATCACTGACACACCACACCAAAGATCCTCCTCTGCCACACTCATAACCATTTTGTGATCCAAAACTTCTTAAATGAAGTCAATAAAATAACCAAATACAATTAATAGGAAAATGAAATAATGATACTTTAAAAAATAATGAGTAAAATATTTTTAAAAAATTGAAATAATAATAATTAATATTAATTTTTAAAGTATTGATATTATGTCTTTAATCACTGTAAGTCTTGTATATACAGTGACATTTTCTTATGTTTATTTCCCCAAGGTATTTTTTTTTTGTCTTCAAAGAAGCTATAGGTTACAGAAAACTCATGTACAGAATATAGGTTCTTCCCATGTATTCAACATCCTCCCCCTTTTCTCCTTTCCCCTATTAATAACATTTTTAAATGGGGATGCTACATTTTTACAATTAATGTATAAATACTGAAACATTGCTACTAACCATGGTCAATTATTTACATTATGGTTTACATTATGGACCATACACTTTTATAAATTTTGATGAAATCTAACATGGTCTGTATCCATCATTCCAAAATCATGTAGAACAATACTATTGCCCCAACAATGCCACATGTTCCATCTATTCTATTATTCCTTACCCCTCTCCTTGGGACCCATGGCAACCACCAAGATTAACTCATTGAAGGGCAAGATTCATAGTTACTTGCAACAACATTGAGGGCTTGACATACTAGCCTGTCATCCCCTATTAGGCATTCCCTATGCTCTCAAGAGACTCCCACCTCTTTATCTGAGAACATGTGAGGACTCCCCAGGATTGGAGTCCAAAACCTTCCCTCTCATTATGTTTGTCTCCACCCACTGGTACAGCACACTATTACAAGATGAACACTACACACTCCCTAGAAACCTGCCCTAGATGCACCTTGTCCTGCATGCCCACACATTCAATACACTAAACCAGTAACCCTTTTCTGTCATATTTGCCAAAAAACATTCCCATTGTTGTAGTTTCAACCACATAACCACAAATCGCCAGAGTTCACCTGCTTCTTCCCCCAACCTTCTCCCAGGTCCATGGACAATCCAAACCACCCTCCCCACCCTACCACCTTGCATTGCCCAACCCAATACCATCAGTGCACCAGTTTCATTCCCATCGACTGCACGAATACATTATTCCACCATATCATAGATTTTGCACATATGAGCATTGACTCACAACATTCTTCTCCCTATCAGTCTCCTGTATATCTTCCAGACTCTATCTCTGTGATTCTACACAATTTGCTTAATTCATCTCACCGAGGTCGTGTAATATTTGTCTTTCAGTGCCTGGCTTAGTTCACTCCACATAAATACATTAAGATTCATCCATGTTATCCCATTTGTTAATACTGCATTCCTTTTTACAGCTGAGTAATATTACATTGTACGTATATATTACAATTTTTTTATCCATTCATCTTGTGATGGACATTTGGGTTTTGTCCAACTTTTGCTAGTAGTGAATAATGCTGCTATGAACATTAGTGTGCATATATCTGTTTGTGTCCCTGCTCTCAATGCTTCTGAATATATACCCAGCAGTGTAATTGCTGGATCACATGTCAGTTCTATAATTAGCTTCAGGAGGAACAGCCAAGCTGTCTTCCATAATGGCTGCACCATTCTACATTCCCACTAGCAGTGGCTAATGTTCCCATTCCTCCACATCCTGTCGAACATTATAGTCCTGTTTTTTTTTAAATAGCCACCAGTCTAATGGGTGTATGATATCTCATTGTGGATTCTGTTTTCATTTCCGTAATAGCTAATGACGTTGAACACCTTTTCATGTGCTTTTTAGCCATTTATATTTCTTCTTTGGAAAAGTGTCTATTCAAATCACTTGCTCATTTTTAAATGTGCTGTTTGTCTTTATTTTTGAGGTATAAGATTTTTTAATATATGCTGGATATTAGGCCCCTATCCAATATATGTTTACCAAATATTTTCTCTCATTGAGTAGGCTGCCTTTTAACTTTCTTGACAAACTCCTTTGAGGTGCAAAATTTTTAATTTTGAAGAGTTCCCATTTGTCAATTTTTTTCTTTCATTGCTTGTGCTTTAGGTGTAAAGTTGATGAAACCATTTCCTAATACAAGATTCTGTAAATGCTTTCCTACATTATCTTCCAAGATCTTTATGTTCTTGGCTTTTATATTTAGATCATTGATTCATCTTGATTTTATATATATATATATATATGGTGTGAGATGGTGTCCCACTCTCATTAGTTTGGATATGGATATCCGTTTCTTCAAGCACTATTTGTTGAAGAGGCCATTCTCTCCCACTTGAGGGGCCTTGGTGGACTTTTCAAATATCATTTGGCTATATATGTGAAGATATATATCAGAACTTTCAATTTGGTTCCTTTGGTCAGTTTGTCTATTCTTGTGCCAATACCATGTAGTTTTGGCCACTGTAGATTTGTTGTATATTTTAAAGTCAGGTAGTGTGATTCTTCAAATTTCATTTTTCTTTTTCAATATGTCTTTGGGTATTTGGTGCCAATTGCCATTCCAAATAAATTGAATTGTTAGGTTTTCCAATTCAGTAAACAATGCTGTGGTAATTTTTCTTGGGATTTCAGTAAATATATGATAGACATCTTAATGATGTTTAGTCTTCCTATCCAGGTATAGGGAATATACTTCCAATTATTTAGGTCTTCTTTGATTTCCTTTAACACTTTTGTGTAGTTTTCTGCATACAAGTTGTTTATATCTCTAGTTAAATTTATTCTTATGTATTTTATTCATTTCATTGCATTGTAACAGGAATTTTTTTATTGATTTCCTCCTCAGTTTAGTCATTATTAGTGTACAGAAATGATACTAATTTTTGCACATTGATCTTATAACTTGCCACTTTACTGAACTCATTTATAAGCTCTAGAAGCTTTCTTGTTGATTTCTCAGGCCTTTTGAGGTATAAAATCATGACATTTGCAAATAGTGAAATTTTATCTTCTTCTTTTCCAAGTTGGATGCCATTTATATCTTTTCATTGCCTACACGCTCGAGCAAGTATTTCTAACACAATGTTAAATAAGAGCAGTGAAAGTGGGCACCCATGTTTTCTTCCAGATCTTGGAGGGAGAGCTTTTAGAATTTCACCATTGATTATTATGTTAGCTGTGGGTTTTCCATATATATCCTTTATCATGTTGAGAAAGTTTCTTTCTATTCCTATCTTTTGAAGTGTTATTTTCAGGATAGAGTGCTGCATTTTTTCGAAGGTTTTTTCTGCATCTATGGAGAAGATCATGAGATTTTTTTCTTTTAATCTATTTGTGTGGTATATTACATTGATTGATTTTCTTATATTGAACCACCCTTGCATACCAGGGATGGAACCCACTTGGTCATGGTGTATAACTGAATTCGATTAGCAGGTATTTTTTTGAGAATTTTAGTACCTAGGTTCATTAGACATTGGCTTATAGTTTTCCTTTCATGTTGCATCTTTTTGTAACTTTTGTATTGGGTGACTTTGGCATGATAGAATGAGTTAAGCAATGTTCCCTCCACTTCTATTTTTTTGGAAGAGTTTAAGCAGGATTGGTTTTAGTTCTTTCTGGAATGTTTGAAAGAATTCACCTTGATTCCATCTGGACTTGGTCTCTTCTTAGTTGGGAGATTTTTGAAACTTTGAGGTAAGTGGTGATATCCCCTTATTCAGTTCTTATTTTATGTATTTGCATCTTCAATCTTTTTTCTTTGTTAGTCTAGCTAAGGGTTTGTCATTTTTGTTAATCCTCTCAAAGAACCATCTTTAGATTTTGTTTATTTTTTTCTAGTGCTTTATATTTTCCATTTCATTTAGTTTTCCTATAAACTTTGTTATTTCTTTCTTTTTACTTGTTTTGGGGTTAGTTTGTTGTTCTTTTTCTAATTCTTCCAGGTGTGCCATTAGTTCTTTGATTTTAGCTCTATATATTTTTTATTATAGGCATTTATGGTTATGAATTTCCCTATCATTACCGGTTTTGCTGCATCCCATAGATTTAGAAATGTTCTGTTGGCATTTTCATTTGTTTGAAGGTAGTTACTTTTTTCTTTTTAGAATTCCTCCATGACCCACTGATTGTCTAAGTTTGTGTTGTTTAATTTCCATATTTTTGTGTCTAATTTGCTTCTTTGCCCCATTCTGATTTCCAGCTTAATTCCATTGTGGTCAGAGAAATTACTTTGTATAATTTCAATTTTCTGAATTTTTTGAGAGTTGTCCTGTGGCCTAGCATGTGCTCTATTTTAGAGAATGATCCATGTGCACTCAAGAAGAATGTATAACCTGCTCTATTTGGGTGTAATGTACTTTTTATATCTATTAGCTTCAGATCCTGTGATGTATTATTCAAGGTCCTTGTTTTTTTAATGATTTTCTGTTGAGATATTCATTCTAATGGTGATAATGGTGTATTAAATCCCCCACTGTAATTGTAGAAGCATGTATTTCTCCACTTAATTTTTCCAATGTTTGACTCATGGCTTTTGAGCTTCCCTGGTTACATACATAAATGTTTATGATCTTTCTTCTTGATAAATTTCCATGTTTATTAATATTTAGTGGCCTTCTTTGTCTTTACAATAGGTGTGTTTTTAAAGTCTATTTTGATATTAGTATAGTTACTCCTCCCCTTTTTTGGTTATTGTTTGCATGTAAAATTTTTTCTTACCATGTCCTTACAGCCTCCTTGCATCTCTGGGTCTAAATTGGGTTTCTAGTAGACAACATAGATGGGTCATATTTCATTACCCATTCTTCCAATCTGTGACTTTTGACTGGAAAGTTTAATTCATTAACATTTAATGTTATTACTGTCAAGGAATACTGATACTATATTATACTTATATTTTTTGGTTTATGCATTCCACATATTGTCATTATTTCTCTTTTTATCTTTTTATTTGTTCTTATACCCTCCTCCAATTCTCTCTCTCCTGTTTTTTTTTCCTTTAAATCTGCATAACTCCCTTTAGCATTTCTATTTTTTTAATTTTTTGTTTTTTAAAAGATATTTAGATTACATAAATATTACATAAACAGTATACGAGATTCCTATATGCCGTGCTACCCACACTGCCCACATTTACCCCCATTAACAGCATCCTTAATTAGTGTGGTTCATTCATTGTAATTGATTAACATATTTTGAACCATTGCCACTAAACATGTATTATACTTTATAATGTATTTTACACTCTCTCCTACACAATTCTTTAGATTATGGCAAGATATAATGACCTGTACCTGCCATTGCAATGTCATTCAGGACAATTCCAAGTCCCGAAAATACCCCCATATTACATCTCTTTTCCCTCTCCTTGACTTCAGCACTTCCAGTGGTCACTGTCTCCATATCCATGATATAATTCCTTTCACTGCTAGAATCACAATAAGTTTATAATAGAATACAAGTAAGTCAACTCTAGTCCATATTGTATTCCCCAATCCTGAGGATTCTGGGATGGTGATGTCCACTCCACCTCTAATTGAGAGGAGCTTTCAATCCAAAATTTGATGGATGGGACTCTCTTGCTTGCAGGTATAGACTCTCTCGATTCCTTGGTGTTGTGGTTGTCCATTTTCACCTCCTTGTAAG
>JAQZBX010056222.1:0-18237 GCA_029593785.1 Cabassous unicinctus
TGAAAGTAAAAGGTTAATATTAATTTAAAAAGAAGAAAACAGTATAGATAGAATAGAATTTGATACCCATAAGTTGTGGGATAATGAAAAAACATGGTGTGTAAGAACTACAACAGAAAGCAGAATGTAGAAAGATGAAGGAAGGGGAATAGGTAGCTTGGGAGGCAAAATCAATGTAGACAGAGAATGGGAAATCACTGAAGAAGAAGCACATCAAAGAAGAGACAAGCTAACAGCACCTAATTAAAAAGAAAAAAAAAAGAAGGAAAAAAGAGGGGGGGAGGAAAGAGGAAAGAAAAGCAAGAGACAACAAATAAACAGAGAAAAACCCAACAACCACACAAACAAGCAGTCAAACAAAGCTAAGGAGGAGCAGTGTTCCTTCTAGGGTCCTTGTGGAACCTCTCAGCCTAGTTGTGTTTAGCAATCAATTTCTCTGCAGGATTCTGTCTGCAGGTTTTGAGGCAGATTTTAGCTATTAAACTAAATTAAAAAGAAAAATTCATTTTATAAAGTGACTGTCTTCTTTTTATTTTTGGCAAAATAAGGTACCCAAAAGAAGTCCTCTTCTAGACCACCGCCTTCACCGAAGGGACCCTAACTAGGTTTGTGGAATCTAATCAAGCACTTCCCATTTCCTGGCTTCCCCAGGGGAGCTGAAGTTCTGATGTTTGTCAGTGCAGAATGATAAAATTTGCTGACTCCACACCCTCTGGTGCCAAATCTCTGTGTCACTGGGTTGCTGGGTAAATCAGGCTTCCTCAGTAAATTTGCCTCTCCCCTCAGCCTGGAGCTGCTTCAAGCCAGCTTATCTGCTCCCCAAAGATATGAGGGTTTCCAGGCAGTCAAATCCACAGAAGATAAACCCCTCTCTACCTTCTGTCAGAACCCTCCCTCTCTTGGAGAACATTCCCTCAAACAGGGTTGCCATGCTGGTTCTTGGCTCAAACCAGCCTTTTTCCCTGAGGGTGAGGATCAGCCATCTGTGTTAACCACCCCAGGCAGGCTGAAAACTCATGAATCTCTATCAATCAGTCCACACTGTCAATCTGCCTGCAGATAGATGTCCCAGGCTTCTTGCTTCATGCGCCCACAGCACAGACCCCCCAGGCAGGACCCTGTCCACAATCTGCCATCCTCAGAGAGGTATTCAGTGATTGCCCTCCTAAACTGATGCCATCTTGCCTTCCTGATATTATATAATTCTTGCTGGCATCCTATGCATTGGGCCTGTTTCTGTGTATGTTAACTATTATTTAATTTGTTAGTAAATGGACAAAGTTTGTATTCAACAACATTGGGTCATTAATGGTTCAATCCTCTGCTCAGGTCTATGTCAGCACAGAATAATTGAACGTTCCCTGACATTTTTGTGTCTGCTCTGACTTTTCCTTTCTTCTGTGTCTTTTCAGTGCCCCTATGTGAAAGTGTATAGCTTCAGGATCAGCTTGGAGCTTATGGAAGATGTGGCCTGTGTCTGTCCTCTACTGCTCCTTCATGGAACCTCATCTGGACCTGTGCTTCTCTACAACACATCCCTAGGCCCTCTCCAACTTCCTGTCTCTGAGATTGTCACTTCAACTCTTTATGCTGCTAAGAATGTTTGTGCCCACTGCTCCATATTTAATGAGCACCCGTTTTTAGGAGGTACCAGGGATTGAACCTGGGACCTCATAAATGAGATGTAGGCACTCAACCACTGATCTTCTTCTGCACCCAATGAGCCATTTTTTAAATTTAAAAAATTTATTAAAGTATATAACTCAAACATGTATATGCATAAACAATATGTGTGTAGTAATAATTGTGAACTTACAAAACAAACATACATAACATCATAAATGGCTCTCATACCTCATCCTACCAGCAATACCTTGCATTGGTGTTAAACATTGTTAACTAATGATTAAAGAGTTTCCCTCCAACCCACCCTATTATTATTTTTTATATAATTTATACATGAACCTACATAAACAATAAGTGTATTGTGAACTTACAAAGCAAACATTCATAACATCATACAGGAGTCCCATACATCAACCCTCCACTAACACCTTGCATTATCATGAGACATTTTTACAAATTATGAAAGAACATTGTGAAAATATTACTACTAATTATAGTCCTTATCTTACACTTGGTGTATTTTTCCCCCAACCCACCCTATTATTATTTTTTAAATATATTTTTATGACAGAAGTTATAAACCTACAAAACAATCAAGAACATGTGCAGAATTCCCAAACAACACCTCTCTGTCAACCCACCACACCCCAGTGGAATGTTTGTTACAGATTATGAGATATATCATCTGATTATTACCACGTCCATAACGTAAATTTGGCACATATTTTCCATACTCCCCCATTATCAACACTGTACAACTTTGGCATAGATGCAAGAATACTACATTATTACTATAAACCACACTCCAGAGGTCACTCCAGTTGTATTTTTCCCATGATTCTCTACATTTCCACCACCCTGCAATACTGATGTACATCTGCTCTAGCTCACAAAGGACACACTTTCTTCTCTACTGTCAACCACTATTGTCATCCACCTCTGGTTTTACTGTGCTATTCAGCCCCTAGATTATTCTCTAGCTTTCTGTCAATTGGCATTTAAATCTCTAGACTACCATTTTCAGCCACATCACAATTTATAAAGCAGATTTTACTCACTGTAATGTGTTACCATTAACTCTGTACATTTCCACACTTTTACTGTAAATCTATTTAAAACTTCTACATACATTAAATATCAATAGTCCATCTCAGTCCTCCTTTTACCTTCTTTAAGAATTCACTACCTGCCACCAGGTCTTGAAGATGTTTTCCTGTATTTTCTTCTAGAAGCTTTATGGTTCTTGCTTTTATATTTAGGCTTTTGATTCATTTTGAGTTAATTTTTGTATAAGTTGTCCTCTTTCCTTTTGCCATGGATATCTAGTTTTTCAGCACCATTTGTTGAATGGACTGTTCTGCCAGAGCTGGGTGGGTTTAACAGACTAGTCAAAAATCACTTGACCAAAGATGTGAGGGTCTGTTTTTTAACCATCAATTCAGTTCCATTGGTCTATGTGTCTGTCTTTATGGACCATGCTGTTTTTACCAGTGTAGCTAGGTAATATGACTTAAAGTCTGGATATGAGAGTCATCCAACTTTGCTTTTTCTTTTTAAGATGTTTCTGCTTATTCAGGACCCTTTACTATTCCAAAAATTTTGATAATCTTGTTTTCCATTTATTTTAAAAATGCTGGTAGAATTTTATTTTGGATTGCAATGAATCTATACATCAATTTGAGTAGAATTAAAATCTTAATGATATGTAGTCTTCCAATCCATGATAATGGAATGTTCTTCTAATTATTTAGGTCTTTTTTAAATTTCTTTTAACAATGAGTTGTACTTTTATGAATACAAGTGCTTTACATTGTTTGTTAAATTTATTCCAGAATATTTGGTCTTTATCTGTCATATTTTAATTTCACCACTCTTGATAATTTTAGTTACTTTTATTGATATAATCTTCATTTCTAGACTCTCTTCCAGGACTCTCTCTCCTGTTTTTTCTTTTCAGGCTGAAGCACATCCTTTAGTATTTCCTGCAAAGCAGGTCTCTTGGTTACAAATTTTCTCAAGTTCTGCTTATCTGTGAATATTCTAAACTTGCCCTCATTTTTGAAAGACAATCTTGTGAGATATAAGATTCTTGGCTTGAAGTTTTTCTCTTGTAGTATCTTAAATATATTATACCATTGTCTTCTTACCTCCATGGTTTCTGGTGAGAAATCAGCACCTAATATTATTGGGTATCTCTTAAACATTATGCATTGCCTTTCTCTTGCTGCTCTCAGAATTCTCTCTATGTCTTTGGCATTTGACATTCTGATTAGTATGTCTCAGAGGTGGTCTACTTAGATTTTTTCAGATGGGAGTATGTCGTGCTTCTTGGACATGGGTATTTATGTCCTTCATTAGAGTTGGGAAATTTTCTACCATTATTTCTTCAAAAATTCCTTCTTCCCCTTTTCTCTTCTCCTCTCCTTCTGGTATACCCATGACATGTATGTTTTCATGTCTCTTGCAATCCTTTACTTCCCTGAGACCTTGTTCAAGTTTTTCCAAGCTTTTCTTCTTCTGTTCTTTTGTATGTTCCCTTTCAGAGGCCATTTTTTCAAGCTCACCAATCCTTTCTTCTGTCTCCTAAAATCTGCTATTATATGATTCCAGCATTTTTAAATTTAATTTATTTCACCTTTCATTACCATAAGATCTGCTATTTTGCTATGTATACTTTCCAATTCTTTGTGTTCATCAAATATCTTCTTAATATCCTTAATTCCTTTAACCATCTCATTGAATTTATTAAGGTGGTTTGGTTGAGCATTTATGTCATCTGGAGGCATATCTTTTTCCTTTAATTGGGCCATAACTTCCTGTTTCTTGGTATGGATTGTAATTTTTCATTGGTGCCTTGGCTTCTGGCTGACTACAGTATTTATTCTGGATGCAGTTCTTCTCTTTAGTTTAGGGCTTCCTGTCTTTCTCCCTTGTTGTTGTGTAGTAGCAACCAAGGATGTGGTTGGTGCTATAAGCTGTGGAGGTTCAAGCTTCCCTCATTGCCCCAAAGGCCAATGAAACTTCTCTCAACTTTCTCCTTTGCCAGGGGTAGGGACAGAGCCACAACTGTGTGGAAGAAGCCAACCCTTGCAGGCCTAGACTGTAGTTGCCCAGAGAGACTGATGAGTCTCTTCATTCTTTCAAGAATGAAGCAGGATGCACTTCTTGTCTCCTGGAGCCCCCAAACAAGTGCTCAAGATAGCTCTGGATTATCACAAACTGCCCTGTAGCAGGAGCTGAATCTCGGTGCTCTTTACTCTGCCGCCATCTTACTGGTTGTCTCCCAATGAGCCCTTTTTGACTGTGTGAGAGGTGCTCATGTTCTCAATGACTATCCTGCCTTGGCAGCACCTCTACAATGACCAACCCAGAGTAGGGAAGGGAATGGGAGCAAACTCAGATCAGATACCACAGACTCCCAGCCTTCTTAGAAGCATAAAAGGTACTTAGATTATTGTATGTCTTTGATCTCTTCTCCAAGAGCTCAAATGGTTCTTTGGTTAAATTTTAAATTTCAGAGTCATATTTTGGAGTGAGAATTCATGAATCTTTTTATAGGACCATATTGTGAATCCTGGAGCAAGGCTTTTTAGTTAAAAATATGTAGGTCCGTTGGGGGAGGTTAGATGATTTGGCACAAGAAATAAGGGTTGAAAGACCAAACAATAGCACAAGATGAGAAGTTGAGTGGTTGGAGAGAAATTGTCTCAGCCCATCCTGACTTGTCAACCACATTAGGCAACTTGTACCATGGAGTATAAAATAGATTCCCAAATCAGCAGAAAGCATGGTTTGGACAAGATTGAATATCATTGGAGCCCTTCCTGAAGTAAGAAGAACCAGAAATGGCAGGAAGAGAATGCTGAGTGTAAGATACTCTCTGGGTCCTTTCATTTAAATGGCTGGGATTCATACAGAAAAACAAAGAGTGACTTTATCATAAGGATAAATTGCAACTAAATTGATGAGATTAAGTGTAGGAAAATGAATTTTGTATTTCAAAAGCCTTTCTCTCAGGGCAATGCAGGCTTCCTCTTTGAGGGCACAGCTTTTGGAATTTATGGAATATAAATTTATGTGACAGTCAACTGTGCCTGGTGCATAAGGCTGGTACTTAACAAATACCCACATATTTTCTTGACAAAGGAGGGCATTACTGTGCTTACTGATCGTTTATGAGATAGATGGTCTGTTTTTGAATTAGACTTATGTTTGTAACAGGGTGGGTGGAAAGAAACAAACCTTAGTTCTTCACCTCTAATATTTGATGCATAGCCACTCTTCTTTGTATTGCTCTAACAGATGACAAATATCCCTAGGGCTGTAGACCTGGCAATGCAAATTGCTTACCTAATGGCTATCAGTTACCAGTGGACATACAAGGTAAAATAAACTACCTATGTATTATTCTGACATTTCTCTTCATATGATAATTATGGTAAGGATTTAAGGTATTTCGAGGTACTGAATAATTAAATGTTTGGAAAAACTGGAAAAATTTTACAAACAATAAAAAATATGATAAATAGAGCAATAAAGATGATAAAATGCAATGAGACCTTTTCTTTATATGCATGATCTCTACGAAACTTATAACCTTGTTCAAATAAATTGTGCACTGAAATACAAAAGTAACTAAGAATAAATATATTTACAAAATTGTAATGTTACAGTCTACAACCCTTTAGAAAGCTATAATAGAGACTGAAAGAAGGATGTGAACAATCACAAACTCTTGGTTGTATAAAGAAGAAAGCTAGACACCCTGTCGTGCCAAACTAGAAAAAAATGATAATTTCTGCTTAACCTTATCCATTTTCTTAATCCATGACCACATAATCATCAGCTATCTTCAGCATCTGTGAATCTTATAAGCTCTCTGTCATGGACCCTGACCTTCACTCATACCTCCTGTGCCTTTGCTGTCTGTGGGCAAAGAGCAAACCTCCCCTACCCTAGAGCAACTCCCTGCTCTGTTTCCAATTGGCCTTCACTCACTCAACTCTAAGTTCCAGGAGACCAAGCCACTCAGGCAGCTCCCCTTGTATCCCTGAAAATGAATCCTGGAACAGGGCAGATTTGCAGGCAGCCTCGGCACTGTGATCCAGAGGGAAGGAAGATCAGGGATGCAGCCAGATGGAGTGGATGCCACCAGCCCTGGACCTGAGCTCTCTGATCCAGTGTGTAACTGGTGGACAAGTAAGTGAGCTCAGGATGGAGAGGGACTGGTGAGTTAGAAGCTCATGCTTAGGTTAAGCCTGGAGAGAAAGGCAATGTCCTGGGGCTGGGAATTAGCGAGATTGATTGTCCAGGATGTGCTCCTGCTACAACCAGTGTACTCTTGTGGCATCTTCCTCCCTTCCAAATCCTTTCAGCCCATGCAGGATGATTGATGGGTCCCTGGTATATCTGTCTGTGTGCTTGTCTGTCTGTTTCCCAAACTATTGTTTCTCCTTCATCAAAAAGGGACCCCTGGAGATGCTGAATAATGCCATGCATAGTTGCTAGAGATCAGTGGCCATGAACATGTCCAATGCAGGCCCAAGGCATGGGTGATGGGTCTTGTACTCTGGGGACTGGAGGACACTGGGAGTGTGTAGAATGGAACCCAGTTGCAAAAGAAAGGGATTGTTCCCTCCTTTCATCCCTGTTGTGCCAGGGAAGGCAGCAAAGGGAAAGGGTGGCTGCTGTTGGGCACCATTTGCATGCAGGTGCCAAAGGGAGTTCGGGACCCAATGGCCAAGAAGAGGTCTAGCAGGTGAGGGTTCTTTGCTTCTAAAGTTGGGGTTTCCACTGACCCTGCCAGGCCTGATCTTGTGCTGGTTGGGGAGATCCAATGAGTGGTTTGGATGGTGATGCCTGTGCCCCAATGGGCATGGGGCAGGGTGGAGATGATGGTGCCAGTTCTGAGCTGCTGCAAAGGGACAGGAGGGCATTGACTGGAGGGAGTCATGCTCTGAGTGAACGCTACCAAAAGAAGAAGGGAGAGAGAAAAAGAAAGAGTGTGCATGTGTGAGAGAAGTGCTGCTGGAGAAAGCCTACAACACCAAATATTCCCAAGTGGTCTCTCATCCAAGTAATAACCAGACCCCAACCAGATTAGCTTTAGAGATCAGACATCAATCTATATTGGACATGTTCATTGTGCTATAGCCGTAGATGCTGGTTTCCACAGCCTGGAACCTCAAGGGACTGTGTTGTGCATTGCTGCTGAAACTTGTCCAGCTGCAGGGTTTATGGATTCCTGGACCCCAGCTGCAGGCTTCTGGATCCTGCTCACTACCACCTCTCACCCAGGTGCCCTGACTACTGTGGTATGCTTCACTCTTGGCTTTTGCCCATACCCTGAAGGTCAGGGCAGCAGCCGAAGACAGGCCAGGCATTGAGATAGCCCTGAGAGTGCCCAGCTACCAATATAACAGACCAGACATGAAGGGCTCCCTAGGGTACTAGACACTTCACTAGGCAGTTTCCAAAGAGGCCTGCCTCCACTTGGATTCTGACATCCTACCAAGTTGAGCATCCAAACGGGGTGTACTCTTGGGCCCTCTGTGCTGCTCCTCTCTACCCAGCCTGGCGCAGTCTCTAGAAAGCCACCCACTCCCACCCAACAACCACACACACCCCCATTCCCAGTCCACAGGTACCCCAAACATGCCCCTGTCATATCCAACCAGAACTGCCAACACACACTGATGGCCTGCTCTGTGGAAAGCTCCCAACCTGGCAGGCCCTTCCTAGGATGTCTTTGGGCAGTCCATCTAACCAAGGCCCTGGCCAACCAGTGGTCTTGATGAGTGTACCAGACTAGGGTAAGGATGATGCCTAAGGCCATGTTTTCCACCCAACACTCAGGAGCATGTCTCCTCTACAGAGCCCTGAACAAGCTGTCCCCATGTCTATCTTCCCATAGAGTACACCTCTCCCACAAGGTGTCTTCCCACACATGTGGCCATGGCACTCCTGCTACTAGCCTTCCTAAAATGAGTATGTGTGTTCTGGCCCAGGCTTCATCCTCAGCCCTCAGCTAAATTAGAACCACCCAAGGTGGAAAGGAGACATCTACCCAGAAGACTGGGTGTGAGGGAGCCTCTGGCACCAAGATCTCGCCTGGTCCACCGATACACATTAAGAAACACACCATCACTCTGCAATGGGTCATCTGGTCAACTCAGATTTCTGCTGTGGCAGGAAATCTCAGCCAGGGGCTAATATGGAGATGGGCAGACATAGGCTTGGAGGCAAGAAATCTGAAGTCATCATCAGCTGAAAGGAGATGCCCTTGGAGCTGGGAACTGGGATGGCCTTGGAGAGGTGGATCTCAAGAGGTCTGCAAGGAGAGGTGGGTCTCCAGAATTTCTTGTGATTCACTGTGGAGTCCAGCAGCATCCACAGCCCAGTGCAGTGGGTAGAGTCTAAAGTACCATCTCCTGTGCCTTTGCTGTCTGAGGGCAGCCTTCCTCAGAAAGTCCCTTGTGGCTTAGAGCTATTGACATGCAGGTGTGGTTGTTTTAGGTTTGGTGCTGCACCAACACCTTAACCAAAAGCACTTGTCCACACCCTCTTGATCCCTTACCAGGCACTGCCCCACTAGGCTTCTCTGACACAGTGGATTCTGCCCTGGGCCATCACAGAGCTCTTGACCATTCTTCTGAGGGTGACTGGAACACATTTGGTGTTTTTCCCAAGACTTCAGAAATGTGTCAGTCACTTCCCATTTCTTGGTGATTCCTTTTCTTAATGGGCTATCTCTTGGGGGCACACTTCAGAGTTCTCCCTAGGAAGGGAGCCCTCCCTTTGCAAATCTTCCAGATTGCTAGACTGACTCCCTGCTCCATTTCTTGGTGGTCTCCACCAACTTTACTCTAAGCTCTATTACAGCAGACCCTTCAGCCTTCTCCCCTCATTTCAGAGAAGAGATCCCAGCTCAAAATCAACCTGCAAGCAACTTGTACCCTCCAACCTGAGGAAAAGAGGACACAGGGTGCACACTCTGGGCTGGGAATTAGCTGAGGTTGGAGGATTTGCCTCTTTTGCTGGCATCTTCATGCCTGCTGTCCTGTGTGGGTTAGGACCCTGGGATATGTGTATCTCCCTGTCTGCTTGTCTGCCTGTTTGTCTACCTCTCTGACTGCTCCTTTATCTGTTTCCTGGGCAATTTTTTGTTTGTACCAATGATAGAAGTTTTTGCTGGAGTCCCTATACTAAGCAAATCTGTCAGCAAGCATTTAACCATCACTCCACATCATTCAGGCCAAACTTTCAATATGGTGGACCACACTGGATATAAGGATACATTACCTAGTATCTCAAGGAAAACACTGTATTGTAAAGAAGGATAGGCACACTAGAAAGACATGGAACTCTCTTCTCCTTGAGAAAAATGCCTAGAGGACAGGAAGAAACAAAATAGAAAAAGATCTTCTAGGGTTTAGGACAACAGATGAAGGCTGGACACCACCCAGAAGAGGGAGGGACAAAGGACAAAGGAGGGAAATTGAAATGACAGAACTGTGAATTGAAACCAGCAGATGCTGCTGCTGGCACCATACCCCACAATAAACACACTTTAGAATTCTCAGGCCTCTGGGCCTGTGATTACAGACAAAGGAGGCTCCAGGGATCTACCACCCAGGTAAGGGGAGAGAGAGGGACACAGCCTAAGGGTGACTCAGCTTTGGAACCACAAATTTGGTCTGCTGAGTCCCACAAGCCCTTCAAGTCCAGGGGGAACCACACACTGGTTTGCCCTGGGAGCCAGTGAAGGACCGGAGAAACCCAACCCTTGCAATCTCCCTCTCTTCTAGCTGGGAAAAATGTTGAGGATGCCCTAGGAAAGGATAGAGAGAGGGACACAGCCTAAGGCTGATTCAGCTTTTGACTCACAAATGTGTTCTGCTGTGCCCCAGAAGCTGGTCCAGGCCAGGTGGGGCTGCACCATTGTTTGCCTTGGGAGCTGGCAGGGAGCTAAAGGTATACAAGCCTCTCAATCTCCTCCTCTTCTAACTGGGACTGATTGCTGAGGACTCAGAGGGGAGTAAAAATATTTCCTAGCCAGAAAAAAGGGAGGGGTTGCCAGAGAAGGCTGGAGAACTGTCTCAGAGAAAGTTTAAATTATAAGTCTCAGAACACCCAGACACAAAGTTTTATCACATTGATCTCTTCTGTTTTGCAACAAATACACTCTGACCAGGCATTGAGCTGAGAGCTGCAAAAGAGCACCATCTGCTGGTAGACGAAGGAATTGCATGTAAGAAAACTAAAAATAATTATGAGAGGCTTTATCCAGACTATATAGCTTCCCTCACCAAGGCCCTAGGAAGTGAATCTACAGCCAATTACTTGGTCCAGTGCCAAGTTATGAGCAACCAGCAGGACATTCCTAACAATCCAGGTCAAGCCAAGAATCAAAGAATAGTAGAAATACACAGCCTCCTGCCACTAAATTCCTACAAAAGAGAAAGAAATTGAACATCTGAGTAAACTATACCCTAATCAGATGCCTAGATATCAGCAAAAATTTATGAGCCATGCTAAGAAAATAGAAGACATGGCCCAAGAAAAGGAATATATCAAAGCCCCAGAAGAGATGCAGAATTTGAGAGACCTAATCAGAAAGATGTGCACAAATTTCCAAAATCAAATTAATGAGTTGAAAGACCATATGGTTAAAGAGATGAATGACATCAAAATGACATTGACGGAGTGCAAAGAAGAATTTGAAATCCTGAACAGGAAATTAACATAGCTCATGGGAATGAAAGACACAATACCTGTGATCAAAAACACATTTGAGGCATACAAGAGCAGACTCGAACTGATAGAAGAAAGAATAATTGATACAAAAGAGGCAACAGGTAAAATTGAAGAAAGAAAAGAACAGAGAGAGACAAGAACAGAAAAAATTGAGCAAGGTCTCAGAGAGTTGAATGACAACACAAAATGCAACCACATAAGCATCATGGAAGTCAAGAAGAAGAAAAGAAGGGAAAAGGGGCAGAAAGAGTATTTGAGGAAATAATATCTGAAAATTTCCCAACTCTCATGAAAGAAATGAACTTACATGTTCAAGAAGCACACTGTACCCCAATCAGAGTAAATCCAAATAGACCTACTCCAAGACACATACTACTCAGAATATCAAAGATAAAGAGAAAATTCTCAGAGTAGCAAGGGAGAAGCAAACCATCATATACAAGGGATGTCCAGTAAGACTTATAGCAGATTTCTCTTCAGAAACCATGGAAACAAGAAGACATGCTATGTTACAATTAGGATGCAAGAGAAAAACTGCCAGCCAAGAATTCTTTATCCAAAAAAATTGTCCTTCAAATATAAAAATTAATATAAAACATTCACAAACAGAAACTAAGAGTTTGCAAAAAAGAATCCACCTTTGCAGGAAATATTAAAGGAAGCCTTAGAACCTGAAAGAAAAAGGCAGAAGAGACTGCTTGGAGGAGAGTATAGAAAAAAGAATAGCAGAAAGGATAACCAAAAGAGTAAAAAGACAGACAAAAATAAGATATGATTTATAAAAACCAAAGAATAAAATGGAAGAAGTAAATAATGCAATTAAAGTAATATTGAATGTGAATGTATTAAAACCCCCTATGAAAAATTACCAGCTGACAGAATGGATAAAAAAACATGAGCCATCCATACGCTGCTTACAAGAAACTCACCTTAGACCCTGGGGTACAAACCAGCTGAAAGTGAAAGATTGGAAAAAGATACTCCATGCGAATAGTAAACAGAAAAGAGCAGGGTTAGCTATACTAATATCAGACAAAACAGACTTAAATGCAAAAAAATTATAAGAGATGCAGAAGGTCATTATATATTAATAAAAGTGACAATCCACCAGGAAAATATAACAGTCATAAATATCTATGTATCTAACCAGGGTGCCCCAAAATACATGAGACAAACTCTGGCAAAACTGAAGGGAGAAATAGACATCTCTACAATAATCATTGGAGACTTCAACAACCCACTCAGATCATTAGATATAACAACTAGACAGAAGATCAACAAGGAAACAGAGAACTTGAACAATATCATAAATGAATTAGACCTAAAAGACACACAGAACACTGCATCCAAATTCAGTGGATAATACATTCTTCTCAAGTGCCCATGGAACCTTCTCCAGGATAGACCAGGTGTTAGGCACAATGCAGCTCTCAATAAATATTTAAAAAATGAAATTATACAAAGCACCTTTTCAGATCATAAGGGAATGAACCTGGAAATCAATAATAGAGAGGAAAAAAGTAAATTTGCAAATGTGTGGAAGCTAAACAACACACTCCTAAATAATCAGTGGGTCAGGGAAGAAATTGCAAATGAAATAATTAAATATATTGAGACAAATGAAAATGAGAACACAACTTATCAAAATTTATGGGATACAACAATGGCAGTCTTCAGTGGGAAATTTATAGTGCTAAATGCCTACATTTAAAAAGAAGAAAGAGCTAAACTCAAAGATTTAACTGAACAACTAGAGAAACTAGAAAAAGAACAGCAAACCCACCCCAAAGCAAGTATAAAGAAAGAAATGATAGCAGAAATAAATGAAAATAAGAAAAAATAAACAATAGATTAAATCAATGAAACCAAAAGCTGGTTCTTTGAGAAGATCAATAAAATTGACAAACCATTAGCTAGACTAACAAAGAAAAAGAGATAAGTCACAAATAAATGCAATCAGAAATGAAAGGGAGAAGTTACAAATTACCCCACAGAAATAAAAAGAATCATAAGAGGATATTATGATAAACTGTATGCTAGCAAACTAGAAAACCCAGATGAAATGGAAAAATTCCTGGAAATGCACAACCACCCTACACTGACACTACAAGAAATACAAGAAATTAACAAATCAATCACTTTAAGGAGATTGAATCCATCATTAATAATCTTCTAGCAAAGAAATGTTCAGGACCAGATGTCTTCACAGGTGAGTTCTACTAAGCATTTTGAAAAGAATTAACACCAATCCTGTTTAAAGACTTTCAAAAATTGAAGAGTAGGGAAAATTATCCAACATATTTTATGAAGCCAACATTACCCTAATATCAAAGCCAGATTAAGATACTACAAGAAAAGAAAATTACGCATCAATCTCTCTAATAAAAAAAGATGCAAAATTGTCAACAAAATACTTGCAAATTGAATCCAACAGCATATCAAAAGACATACATCATGAACAAATGACATTTATCACTGGTATGCAAGGCTGGTTCAACATAAGAAAATCAATCAACATAACACAACACATTAACAAATTGAAGGAAAATAAACACATGATAATCTCAGTCGAAGCAGAAAAGGCATCCTACAAAATCCAGCATCCTTTTTTGATAAAAATACTTCAAAAGATAGGAATGGAAGGACAATTCCTCAATATGATAAAAGGCATATATGAAAAACCCACAGCCAACATCTTACTCAATGGGGAAGGTTGAAACCTTTTCCTCTAAGATTGGGAACAAGATGAGGATGCCCACTGTCACCATTGTTATTCAATATTGTACTGGAAGTTCTAGCTAGGGCAATTAGATGAGAAAAAAATTAAAGGCATCCAAATAAGAAAAGAGGAAGTAAAACTCCCACTGTTTGTGGAAGACATGAACCCATACTTAGAAAATCCTGAGGTATCCACAACAAAGCTACTTGAGCTAATAAATGACTTCATCAATGTGACAGGATACAAGATCAACTCAGAAAAATCAGGAATCTTTTTGTACACTAGAACTGAACAATCTGAGGAGAAAACCAGTGGGTAAATTCCATATTCAATAGCAACAAAAATACTCAAATACTTACAAATCAATTTAACCAAATAAGTACAGGACCTATATGCAGAAAACTAAAAAACAATGTTAAAAAGAAATTTTAAAATACCTAAACAAATGGAAAGATATTCTGTGTTCATGGATTGGAAAATAAATATCATCATGTCAATTTTACCCAAACTGATTTATAGATTCAATGCAATACCAATCAAAATCCCAACAGCTTACTTAACAGAATTAGAAAAGACAATAACCAAATTCATTTGGAAGGCCAAATGCACCTGAATTACCAAAAGTATTCTAAAAATGAAGAGCAACATGGGAGGAATTTCACTGCCTGACCTTGAAACATATTAGAAAGCTACAGTGGACAAAACAGTATGGTACTGGCATAAAGATAGACACATCATACCTCCTGTATTGTGAAAAATTTTATTTTTGCCCACAATAAAAAAAATTATATACAAAATGAATTGATAAAATTGTCACAATTCCACTTACAGTGGAAATTCTTTTTACATTGGCATGTGATTATTTGATTAAATATTTTTCTTCCTTCAATAAAAAAAAAAGATAGACCCATCAATCAATGGGATAGAGTTGAGAAGCCAGAAATAAACCCTCACCTATACAGTCAACTGGTTTTTGACAAACATACCAAGTTAAAGTTAATGGGACAAAACAGTCTCTTCAAAAAATGGTGCTGGAACAACTGGACATCAATAACCAAAAGAATGAAAGAGGTGCCCTATCTCACTCCCTATACAAGAATCAACTCAAAATGGATCAAAGTCCTAAATATAAAAGCCAGGACCTTAAAACTACTAGAAGAAAATATAGGGAAACATCTTCAAGACCTTGTCGTACGTGGTGGTTTCTTGGGCCTTACACCCAAAGAACGTGCAACAAAAGAAAAAATAGATAAATGGGACCTCCTCAAAATTAAAGTGTTGCACCTCACAGGACTTTTTTAAAAGGGTGAAAAGGAAGCCAAGTCAATGGGAGAATATATTTGGAAATTACAAATCTGATAAGGATTTAATATCCAGGATATATAAAGAGATGTTACAACTCAACAATAAAAAGACAAATGACACAATTTAAAAATGGGCAAAAGACTTGAAAAGACATTTGTCCAAAGAAGAAATACAAATGGGAAAAAAGCACATGAAGAAATGCTCAACATCACTAATGATTACGGAAATGCAAATCAAAACTGCAATGAGATATCATTTCACACCTATCACAATAGCCACTATGAGAAAGACAGAAAACTACAAGTGTTGGAGAGAATGTGGAGAGATAGGAACACTTATTCATGGTTAGTGGGAATGAAGAATGGTACAGCCACTGTGGAGGATTGTTTGATAGTTCCTAAAGAAGTTGAATATAGACTTGCCACATGACCCTTCAATACAACTACTGGGTTTATATCCAGAAGAATTGAGAAAGTGACAGAAACAGATATCTGCACACCGATGTTCATAGCAACATTTTTCACAATTGCCAAAAGTTGGAAACAAACCAGGTGTCCTTCAACAGATGAATGAATAAGAAACTGTGGTCTATTCACACAATGGAATATTATGCAGCTGTAAGGAGAAATGAAGTCATAAAGCATATGACAACACAGATGAACCTGGAAGATATTATATTGAGCAAAGCAAGCAGATGCAAAAGGACAAATAATGTATGATTGCATTACTATGAATCAAACATATTGTATAACATTGTATGGCTCAAAAAAATTTATATGTATTCAGTACATTTAATTGAGAAATGTGTGTTTTCTTTTTAGTTTTAATGTTTACATTTTCAATTATTAAATGTACAAAATAAAGAAAAAAGAAAATGAAAAGAAGGATAGTGTTCACTGGCCATGCTAGACATCTTTTGAAGCTGAAGGACTCCCCATACAGAGTGGCTCAACTTTGGGGAAGAAATGCTGCATTTTTATTGAAAGCCTAAATGTCACCAGGCCTTCCCAGGAAGAAGTTCAATATGACTACTGTTATGAAATGGTGTGATTTGTTTCCGAGGATTGTTTCTTTTGAGCCCACCTGAATTTAATGTTGAAATGGGCAACAACAGTATTTCAGGACATGACAAAGTAGCCCAATATACCATAACTGGTGCCTACAGGGTGCACACTGGAGAATCTAATATGCTGAGGAAGTCAGAGACACACCTAGAGGCCATATCCCAGCCCTTGTCTATTTCCACTTCTATTGTTTGCACATGCCACAGTATGTTTCCATTCCATAGCCTGGTGCATATGTTAGGTCTAATAGAAAGTTCTGGAGATCCCTTAAACCCAGAAACTGGAAACATGTAGTCCCAGCTGCTTATCAAGGTGAGAACTCTCATTGGCAGTTCCCCACATGTTCTGGTATATAAATACTTGTGTGTTCAAGCAGCACAAGTCTCTCCTCTCCAATGAGAAGCATTTACAGCTGCCAACTTCCAGCACTGGATCAAGCAGTTGCCTTCCCTGGGAGACTGGCCATGATGGAGTCTTTTTCCTGCTCTTTTGGGCACTTTGTTTTGTGCAAGGAATAAAGTGTTCATTTACTAAAAGTTGTTGTGCCTGGGCTTGTGCTCCCAGGATGAACCATAGAGAAATTTGCTCCACAGATTTTGGCCCTGTAAGCAGAGTGCATGGGGAAGTATGCAATGGAGTGGGTTAATTTTTTGGCCACTCTTTTCAACACTCTTGTATTTCTTTTGTGCAGGAGCATTTTGGAGAAACAGAACTGATGTCCTTGTGGGTTAAACTGAAGATTAACCCCTGCCCTACCAGAGTGGGTGGAGGCAATGGTCCACAGATGAGGGAACTAGATCATGTGGTTTCCATCCTTTGGAGGAAGGGTGGCAATAAATGGGACTATGAGAACCTCCCTATGAATTCCAGGGTGGTGGTTTGATGTCTACACACTGAGATAAATGAGATTGGAGCTTCCACTACCCAGCATACATAGACAGGATATCCAATTAAGAACGTTGTGAAAAATATAAACTAGTAGGAGGGCCACAGTCTTAATAGGTACAATTTTCCTCTTCCAGATCCCTTCCCCTCAATTGTCAAATATGAGCAGTAGAGAAGGAAGAGCAAGTTTGAAAGCTCCTCCTTCCACCTTCAACTGTGAGTAAAGAGTCTGGCCACTGGGAGTAGTCTCTTAAACAAGACATGGCCAAATTGAAAATAGCTAAGGATTGTGGCCAAGAACCCTGACCATCCTCTAGGACCCTAGGATATAAGCCCCAGTGTATATACAATTTGGGGGCATTGAACAAAACTTTATAACTTTGTTGGGTAGAGCACCCAAGTCAATATCATTCCAGTAAATGCAGAGGGGAGGCCTTGGGCATTCCACAAAGGTATGGTAATGGCAGGTTACTGTTACCCTGTTCATTGGTCCCTTTGACCTTTGGCTACCTCTATGGCCATGCTTTCTGCCATCAAATATATTGTAGCAACTGATATCATGCACCACTGCATGATAAATCCCAAGCATGACAAGTATAAACTCCCCAAGCCCAACAAATTTGGGCTTTCATGGTTGCGGAGAGTTGGACTCAGCACCTCTAGTGCTCCCACCTCCTTGCCTAGTCCAACAGTGGCAATACCACTATTCTGGTGGAGAAAAGGAACTCAGAAAAGACTTTCTTTCTGCAGCTGTCCTCTCTTCCACCATCTTCACATATAGTAGCCTGGTGTGGCCAGTGGAAAAGGCAAGTGGAGCATGGTAACTAATTGTAGACTATTGGCATTTGAATGCAGAAGTGCTGACTTAGGCACCTGCAATCC
>JAQZBX010056223.1:0-18238 GCA_029593785.1 Cabassous unicinctus
CATATGTATTTTTAATTGTTACGTCTTCTTGTTGAATTGACCCCTTTATCAGTATATAATGACCACCTTTGTCTCTTATAAACATTTTGCCATAAAGTCTATTTTATCCAATATTAGTATAACCACTCAGCTCTCTTTGGGTTACTACTTCCACGGTGTACTTTTTTCCCATCATTTCGTCTTCAAATAATTGTATTTTTGAATTTAAAGTGAGTCTCTCGCAGACAGCAGGTAGTTGGGTCATGCTTTTTTATCCACTTTGCCAATCTCTTTCAACTGGAGAGTTTAATTCATTTACATTTAAAGTCATTACTGATAATATGGTACTTTCTTCTACCATTTTTCTATTTAGCCTTTCTATGTTTTATACTTTTTTTTGTCCCTCGCTTCTTTATTTTTATTTGCTTTTTTGTGTTGTACCATATTGAGTGCCTTCTCATTACTATCTGGATATATTTTCCATCTATTTTCCTTGAGGTTACTATAGGGTTGAAACTTAATATCCTAAATATGTAACAATCATATTTGGTTTGATACCAACTTAACTTCAATAGCATGGACATATACTTTTCCAATATGCCTCTGTCCCCTTACTAATTTTTTTTTACTTGTTACCAGTTATTTCTTTGTTCATTGTTTGTCCAAAAACATAGAGTTGTCATTACATTTTATATGTTTGCATTTAAGCACCTGTAGGAAGTAAGAAATGGAGTTACGTACCAAAAAGTACACTACAATAATGCTGGCATTTATAATTACCTAAATGGTTACCTTACAATAGGTCTTTATTTCTTTATGCTGCTTTGGACCATTGTCCTTTCCTGTCAGTCTGAAGAACTCCTTTTAGCATTGCTCAAAGGGCAGGTCTAGTGGTGATGAACTCTGTCAGCTTTTGTTTATCTAAGAATGCCTTAATCTCTCCCTCTTTTTTGAAAGAGAGTCTCACCCGACATGAAATTCTTGGCTGGCAGTTGTTTTCCTTCAGCACTTTAAGTATTTCAACCACTGCCTTCTTACCTCCATGATTTCTGAAGAGAAATCAGAGCTCAATCTAATCGGGACTCCCTTGTTTTTAACATGTTGCTTTCCTCTTATAGCATTCAGAATTCTCTCTTTGTCCTTTGCATTTGATAGTGCGATCAACATATGATGGGGTATATTTTTCTTCATGTTTATCTTGTTTGGTGTTCTCTGGGCTTCTTGGATGTGCATATTAATGTCTTTTGCCAAGTTTGGAAAGTTCTTTGTCATTATTTCTTTGAATATTCCTTCTGTCCCTTTTCTCTTTCTTCTTATTCTGGAATTCCCATAATATGCATATTGGTGTACTTGATGGTGTCCCAGAGGTGTCTTAAGTTATTTTTGCTTTTATTATTTCTTTTTTCTTCCTGCTCCTGATTCATTTCAAGTGTCTTGTCTTCAAATTCACTGGATCTTTTTTCTGCCAGCTTCAATCTGCTCTTGAAACTCTCTTGGTATTTTTCATTTCAGTTACTGTGGTCTTCAACTCCAATAGTTCTGTTTGGTTCCTTTTTCAAAATCTCTGTCTCTTACCTTAGATTCTCATATTGCTCATTCATTGTTTTCCTGATACCCTTTAGTTCTTTCTCTGTAGTTTCATCGTCTTGATCAATGTTAAGATATTCTTTTAAAGACTTATTCAGTATGTCCATATTCACATCTTCTTCTTTGGTGTTTTCTGGATTTTTATCCTTTTCCCTTGGGAGGCCATGATTTCCTCTTTCTTTGTCTTATACTCTTTGTTTTTTGCACACTGTACACTTTAATATTTTAAAAGGTTTACTCTGGGATTTATTCCCTGAGATGTCTATTTCTTTGTTTGGTAACAAGTTGCTGATAAAACAGAGATTATCTTGAGCTTTAGCCCTCTTCTCAGGAAGGTCTGCCCAAAGTGAATGCAGTGTGCAGGGTTTTCCCTGTCTTTTTGAGCCTCTGTCTATCCTGGGCTCTTGCTTGTTAGTTGTTTTGGAGTTCCCATGTTTACAGACATTTGGTTGTCCCCTCTGATTCCCAGGAGACAGACCTCTTTCTCCTGGGTGTTTGAAGCCAGCAGGCCTTTGTCCCAAACTGTCCACCTCTACAGTATTTTGTACTCCTTTCTTGTTGTTTCAAGCTAATTTTGCCTGGAGGGCAAATTCTGGGAGGAGATGACTCCAGAGATGACTTTCCAGAGTCAGTATTTCCCAGCTAAAATAGGGCCAGGGATCCACAAAAGGGGCACAGATTGGCTCCATAGTGCCTTGGGGACGGGATCAGCACGGGCGCCAAGACCTGCTCTGAAGGCTTTCCAAAGCTGAGCTTTCCTTGTCTTCCCAGCATATGCAGCCTTTCAGCTAACTGTCTCCCCTTCAGCCCTGAGGAAGTGCTGCATTTTTAAATCTCCACCTCCTCCAGGGATGTTTGAAAAATTGGCTGCCATTGCCTTTGTCTGGAGCTTGTTGAAACAATAGAGCCAGGCCCCCAGTGATCAGAATTTGCTAGGTAAAGCTGTGATTAGTGACCAGCCATGCCTATACCTCTTTTGGGGGAAGAGGATCTTTATGTCTCTTTCTTTCACCAGAAAGTTAGCCAAGGCCTGGACCCAAGAGAGCTTGCCACAAGAGTGGGGGATGGATGCCAGTAGTTGCCATACAGAAAGAGCAATTTACTGTTCTTTACTGTAATTTATCAGCCTCCTTCTTAAGAGCATCTTCCTGCTCTTCCCTGGATGCTGTACAATATTCTCCTTGCCTCTGGGGTTTCAAAATAGTTGTTGCAGACAGTTCCTGCTCATTTACTAGTTGTTTTGGTGGAAGGACATATTCTTGGAGCTCCCTACTCCACCATCTTCCCCAGAAGAGACCTAGCCCATTCTTTTTTAGCCAGCTCTAATTCTTAGAAAACTCTCATATTGAGGCAAAAGGAAGACTGTCCTTGGGGAAGGACAAAAAGGAGGAGGGATTGAAGTCCATCTTATTTACTCACAGATTGGCTTACTCAACACTTACCCACTGCCACGTGACTAAGACCACATGTGGATATGTGTTACTATTTTCTTTCTTTCCCCAAAAATATGTTCACAGAGTCATTTGTTTCCACACTTGATAAATAAGAAAGAAACCACAACATCTGGGATTGATTCTCAAAATTTCCCAACACAATTGTTGTGCTTTCCCATGCCAGATGCCTCTGCAACTTGAGGGTGTCTCACACCCTTGACAGTGTGAACGGAGAGAGGCAAAAGTCAGGGGATGCTCCCACCTGAAATAACTGGGATTGGAATATAATTTGGCAAAGTGGGATGACTTTTCCATTTCCAAAAGGCTTTAAAATTATCTGGACTTTAGCAAGTATAACAAGATGAGTATTTCCTGAGAATTTGGAGACATACACTAAAGAGTTTTGGCATCTCACTCCACTCCTCCTTTTCCTCTTCCCCCCAATTTCCCCCAAATTTCTCTCTTCTGTTGCTTGTTTTGTTTTTCCTCTATTAGCCCATTTCCTTTCCAACTTATTCTCTTTTCCCCCTCCTTTCTTCAGCTCTTTAACCTACCTTCTCTCAACTCCTCCTCCTCCCTTTTCCTCTTTTTTACAGTACCCACTTGACTTCTTCATTCCTCACACCCAACCTTCTACCCTAAGAAAGACCTTTTGGGCCCTCTTTTGCCTTTGTACCTACTATCTCAGTACATAAAGGCACATATGTGCAATATATATTTACAGTGACTCCGAGCTGACCCCAAGTCAGTGTTCTTCTCAGACTTGAGGGTGGGACTACAGAATTTTGCATTTGCTTTTAGTGGAGGTCAGCCAGTGATGTTTTCTTGGGAAGAATAAGGTGCCTCTTATTTTGTACCTCTTCCAACTATTGATGTTTCATGTAATGTCAGAGTCTGTGGTGCAGTTGGGGTTTTGGCAAGATGACTTATGGGGCTTTTAGGCTGGGCAACAATTGTGAGATTTGGGGCATGATGGAGGCCTAAAAGGAAAGAAATGCAGGAGGTAAAATTTCAAGATTCACACTTCTTAGAGGTACAAGAGATCAGGGGTTTATAAACAGGGAAAAAAATAACCCAGAGGGAGGTCACCTTCCACAGCAATAGCACTGTCCTTCTTCCATCTGCCTCAGCTGGTCCCAGGACTCTCCACAGATCCGGGCCACACGGGGCTGTAAGGAACAAGCATGAGGTGCTCAACTCAGAGAGGAGGTTACAACAGGACATGGGGAAAGTCAGCTGGGCTGCCTGTTTAGAAAATGCACTTGGGAAGTGTTTGTTTGAAGGAACCCGTAGAAATAAGGTGGAGGGTGGGCAAATGGCAGCATTTAATGACTAATGATATTTTCATTCTGTAGTCAAAGGATTGAAGTTACCCAAAGGTAAAAAATAAAACTACTCTTGGGTTTGATGATTTCATGTAAGGTAAAGGAAAAGTACAATAGCCTTATTGTAACATAATTTATCACACAAATCTGGATTGAAGTGTGACCATCTCATATCTTCTAAGATATAACTTCTATATATATTAAATCTGGAAATGATGCAGATAGCTGATAAGGAGATATATATATGTAAAGTTTATACCATGTTTACTTCCAAAAGGGATGAGAGTACATACTTACAATGTTATAAAATATAAGAAAAAAAAATAAGAAAGTAACAGAGAAATAATCATCACTGGGTCCCTCCTTAAGCTCTAAATTTAATGCTGAAACTCCTAGCAGGGAAAGTAAAAAAAGGATGTTAAGTTGCATATTCTTCACAGCCTGATAAAAACGAAACATAAAAATTCATATAAAGAAGAAACTATTTTAAAGGACACCTAGTAACACAAAGACCAGTGTCTGAAATCCCAATTGAGCAAAAGCACAGAAATTTCACATATGTAGATTTCTCATGGTTATCTTCTATAAAAAGAAACAGCATAATGTTAAATCTTGACTCATGCATTTCTCCAGTGAACTAAGACAACATGGTCCAAGTGTGTTGGCTTCTTATGATCTAAGGACTATATAAAGGGATAAGGCTTACAAAAACAAGAGGAATTTATGTTGAACTTGATCTCTGCACTATATCTCTCAAATATCACATCTCAAGCAAGTTTTGGCAAGTGGTAGATCACAGGAGATTTAGAGTTGAATGCTCAAACATGCACCCGGAATGATTAAAGAATGACCCGCATACTTTAGCCATGAGAGGAAAGCAGGCAGAGCATTCCAAAGAACTGTCTAGAATGCTAATAGAAAACAAAGAAATGTCACTAATTGAAACTGCAGGTACTGTACTCTGAATCTTAATTCTTGAGGAAGTCACACAGCTGGGCTAGAGATAATGTAATTAGGTTCACAAGGAAAGGGGTCCACCATTCTGGGCAAGAACTAAATTATTTTAGTAATGAAAGATTGCCTTCACATGACTGAGTGTTTTAAAATGAAATTACTGAACCCCCAACTAAAGAAAATCTTGCAATGTAGAAAAAAGTGCCAAAGGACAATAAAGTCAGTGATTTGTCTTGTAATCAATGAAGAATCACATTTCTACAACCACTCTTACAGAAGTCAAAGTGTGATTAACACAGTCTGACTGTTAGGCGCATAGTTACCTATTGAGATATATTATAATTCCATTTAAGTTGCTTATAAGGAGACTGGAACTTTTAGACTTTACGTATAACTTCATCTGAATTCCATTGAGGTGTTCTCTTAAAAACTCTGCCAGGAGTAGTCTGATTTCCCAAAGGCCTTAATTGAATCAGACGATAGGACGGCCAGTACTCAAATTCCTCAGACATGAAGGAAACAGGCAGGTTTCCATCTATTTACAAACCAATGAAATGTAAGCAACTCGCAGAAAACAGCCTTAGCCCAGGGTTATGAAGTTGTTAGATGTTCAATATGCTCACAGAATTAGAAAGACCCTCATCCCATCTCTAATTTACAGAACCTCTCTGTTCCAGTTATGTGGATTGTCAGACTCAGGGAAAATATTGAGAGAGAAAACAAAATCTAAAGCTAAGCATTCATTTCAATCTAGTCCCAACTACTCATCTCAAGGATAGAAATAGGAAAAAATAAACTGATTATTAATCAACTATTCCAATCACTTGATCAGAAACATGAGTGAAATTCTCTGTAGATTTGTCCCCTAGGCAGCCATTTAGCTTTTTTAAAAATTGGTTTTATTTTTTCTTTTTAGTGTATAGTTCTATGAGTTTGCTTCACACAACATAATGTCCTACAGGTTCATCCATGTTGTCATATGATTCACCACTTCATTTCTACTTACAGCTGCATAATATCCCATCGTGTGTATATAGTACAATTTGTTTATCCTTTCACCGGTTGATGGACACCTGGGTTGTTTCCATCTTTTGGCAACTGTGAATAAAGTTGCTAAGAACATCAGTGTGCAGATATCTGTTGGTGTCACTGCTCTCAGTTCTTCTGGGTATATACCTAGTAGTGGTATTGCCAGGTCACATGGCAAGTCTATATTCAACTTTCCTTAGGAACTGCCAAATCGTCATCCACAATGGCTATACCATTATACATTCCCACCAACAGTGATTATGCATTCCTATCTCTCCACATCCTCTCTAACCTTGTAGTTTTCTGACTTTTTAATAGTGCCCATTCTAATAGGTGAGAAATGATATCTCATTGTAGTTTTGATTTGTATTTCCCTAATCGCTAGTGAAGCTGAACATTTTTTCAAGTGTTTTTTCATCATTTGTGCTTCTTCTTTGGAGAAATATCTATTCAAGTCTTTTGCCAATTTTTTAATTTGGTAGTTTGTCTTTTTATTGTTGAGTTGCAGTATCTCTTTATATATCATGGATATTAAACCCTTATCGGATATGTGATTTCCAAATAGCTTTTCCCATTGAGTTGGCTGCCTTTTCACCCTTTCAACAAAGCCCTTTGAGGTGCAAAAGAGTTTGATTTTGAGTAGGTCCTTTTTATCTATTGTTTCTTTTGTTGCTCATGATTTAGGTGTAAGGTTTAAGAAACTACTGCCTACCCCAAGATCTTGAAAATGTTTTCCTATATTTTCTTCTAAGGGATTTGTTGTTGTACCTTTTCTATTTAGGTCCTTGATTCATTTTGAGTTAAGTTTTGTACAAAGTGTGAGATAGGGGTCCTTTTTCTTTCTTTTGGATTTGGATATCCAGTTCTTCCAGCACCATTTATTGAATAGACTATTCTGGCCCTGCTGGGAGGGCTTGACAGCCTTGTCAAAAATCACTTGACTGTAGATGTGAGCATCTATTTCTGAGTTCTCAATTCGGTTCCATTGATCAATCTGTCTATTTTTATGACAGTATAATTCTATTTTTACCACAGTAGCTAAGTAATATGCTTTAAAGTCAGGAAGTGAGAGTCCTCCCACTCTTTTATTCTTTTTTAAGACATTTTTGGCTATTCGGAAAGCCTTACCCTTCCAAATAAATTTGATAATTGGCTTTTCTGCAAAAAGTCTGCTGGGATGTTTTTGGAATTGTGTTAAATCCGTAATCATTTTGGATAGAATTGACATCTTAACAATATTCAGTTTTCCAGTCCATGAATACATAATATCCTTCTATTTATTTAAGTTTTATTTGGTTTCTTTCAGCAATGTTTTGTAGTTTTCCGAATACGCGTTCTTTATGTCCTTCGTTAAGTTTATTCCTAAATATTTGATTCTTTAGTCACTATTATAAACGGAATTTCTTTTCTGATTTCCTTCTCAGATTGTTCACCAGTAGTGTATAGAAAGGCTTTTGAATTTTGCATATTAATCTTGTATCCGGCCACTTTGCTGAACTTGTCTATTAGTTCTAGTAGCTTTGTTGTAGATTTTTCAGGATTTTCTAGATATAGGATTATATCATCAGTGCATAGTGAAAGTTTTACTTCTTCCTTTCCTATTTGGGTGCCTTCTATTTCTTTATCTAGCCTAATTGCTCTTGCTAGAACTTCTAACACAATATTGAATAACAGTGGTGACAGAGGGCATCCTTGTCTTGTTCTTGATCTCAGCAGGAAAGTTTTCAGTCTTTCAGTGTTGAGTACAATGTTAGCTGTAGGTTTTTCATATATGCACTTTACCATATTGAAAAAGCTTCCTACTATTGCTATCTTTTGGAGTGTTTTTATCAAAAAGGATGCTGTATTTTTTTAAATGCCTTTTCTCCATCAATTGAAGGATCATGTGATTTTTCTTCTTCAATTCATTAATGTGGTTTATTACACTACTTGATTTTCTTGTGTTGAACCACCCTTTCATTACTGGGATAAAACCCACTTGATTGTGGTATATAATTCTTTCAATGTGCTTTGGGGTTCAGTTCACAAGTTTTTTGTTGAAGAGTTTTGTCTCTGGATTTATTAGGGATACTAGTCTGTAATTTTCTTTTTCATAGTATCTCTATTTGGTTTTGGTATTAGGGTGATGCTGGCTTCATAGAATGAGTTTAGTAGCATTCTTTCCTGTTCAATTTTTTGGAAGAGCTTAAGCAAGATTTGTATTAGGTCGTCTTTTAATGATTAGTAGAATTCACCTATGAAGCCATCTGGTCCTGGGCTTTTCATCTTTGGGAGGTTTTTGATAACTGTTTCAATCTCTTCACTTGTGATTGGTTTGTTGAGGTCTTCTACTTCTTCTAGTTTCAGCATAGGTGGTTCATGTGTTTCTAGGAATTTGCCCATCTCATCCACATTTTCTAGTTTTTTGGCATACAGTTGTTCACAGTATCCTCTTATAATCTCTTATTTCTGCAGGATCAGTGGTAAAGTCCCATCTATTTCTGATTTATTTATTTCTGTCAGTCTAGTTAAGGGTTTGTTGATTTTGTTGATATTCTCAAAGAACCAACTTTTAGTTTTGTTGATTCTCTTTATTGCTTTTTGGTTCTCAATTTCATTTATTTCTGTTCTGATTTTTACTATTTCTTTCCTTTGGCTTGGTTTGGGATTAGTTTGCTTGTCTTTTTCAAGTTCCTCCAGGTGTGCAGTTAGATCTTCAATTCTAGCTCTTTCTTCCTTTTTAATGTAAGCACTGAGGGCTAAAAATTTCCCTCTCAGCACTGCATTTGTGGTGTCCCAAAGGCTTTGATATGTTGTATTCTCATTTTCATTCATTTTAAGATATTTGCTGAATTCTCTTGTAATTTCTTTTTTATTTTACTGATTATGTGTGTTGTATAATCTCCACATATTTATGAATTTTCCCTATTTCCATCCATTATTTATTTCCAGCTTCATTTCTCTTATGATCAGAGAATGTGTTTTATATAATTTCACTCTTTTTAAATTTATTGAGTCTTATCTTGTGTCCCACCATATGATCAAATGTGGAAGGATCCATGAGCACTTGAAAAGAATGTATATCCTGCTGTTTGCAAGTGTAGTGTTCTATAGATGTCTGTTAGGTCTAATTTATTCAACATATTATTCAAGATCTCTGTTTCTTTATTAATCCTTTGTATGTTTGTTCTATCCAATACCAAGAGTTGTATATTGAAGTCTCCAATTATTATTGAAGAGACATTTCTTTCTCCCTTCAGTTTTGCCAGTGTGTACTTCATGTATCTTGGGGAACCCAGGTTAGGTGCATATTTATTATAGTTATTTCTTCTTGGTGAATTACCCCTTTTATTAACATATAATTACCTTCTTCATCTCTTATAACAGTTTTGCATTTAAAATCTATTCTGTCCACTATTAGTATCACTACCCCAGCTCTTTTTTGGTTACTATTTGCATGAAATATCTTTTTCCAGTCTTTCACTTTTAACCTGCTTGTGTGCTTACATCTGAGGTGAGTCTCTTGTAGACAGTATACAGATGGCATGTATTTTTTATCCATTCTATTAGCCTATGTCTTTTGATTGGGGAGTCAAGCCATTAATATTCAATGTTATTACTGTAAAGGCATTATTTATTTCTTCCATTTTGTCCTTGGCTTTCTATTGTCATATCTTACTATTGTCTGTCTTTTTACCCTTTAATTTACCCTTCTTAATAATTTTCATTTCTACACTCTTCTCCAAGTCTCTCACCCTGATTTTTTCCTTTCAGACTGTAGCACTCCCTTTAGTATCTCTTGTAATTCTGGTCTTTTGGTAACATACTTTCTCAGTTTTTGTCTGTGAAGACCTTAAACTCATCCTTATTTCTGAATGACAGTTTTGCCAGATACAACATCTTGGCTTGCAGTCTTTTTCTTTCAGTACCTTAAATACATCATACTCCTTTCTTCTCGCCTCCATGGTTTCTGATAAGAGGTGAAAACTTAATCTTATCTAGTTTCCCTTGTATGTCATGTTTTGCTTTTCTCTAGCTGCTTTCAGAATCTTCTCTTTATCTCTGATATTTGTCATTCTGAATAGTAGGTGGCTTGAATCCCTGTCTCACATCACATGGCAATGGGTTTTCTCCTTATGCCTCTTCTGGATTCCTGCTGACTTCCAGCTTCTGGCTCCTTCTTATGGTTTTTTATTTATAAGGCTTCAAGTGATCCATATTAAGATCCATCCTCATTCATTTGGGCCACACGAGATTAAGAGCATGTTGCTTTTTTCCCCTGGGGTACATAACTCAATCTACCACAACTCTTCACCATGTCTGAGACACTGTTCTAAGCAATTAAACACATAATGACTTGAAGTTTTCTGTGACTTTTCCCTGTACTACTTCCAGGTTTAGAAGTTGACTGAATGGCATAGAAGAACAGAATGTTAGGGCAAGAAGGGCCTTTGGAAGCCATTTAGCCCAATTCTCTGTCTACTGCATGAATTCCTATTCTTTAATCACACTCAACAAAGGGTAGTCAAGATGAAGCATGACCACCTCCAGTGAAAGGGTCAGGTAAACCCCAGGGATACAAAATTCAGTTGGCACTAGGTTGGTTCCAGCCATCTAATACATGTGGATTAACTTACCACACATCTGTTAATACTAACTTGGTATCGTGGGAAACTCATCCAGGATCCAGAGGAATAAATTATTAATATATGGACCAGAAAGCATAGAAATTGACCCCAGATTTCACCTGAAACCAGTGTGGATCTTGGCTATGAGACTGATAAGAAGAACCTGAAATCATGACCAAGGGGAATTCATAGTCTTAAATCCATATCTCTTGTAAGATTTGTTTAGAAACAAATAAGGTTAAAGCCTAAGAGGAAGATTAGAAGGGTTGGTATTTTTTTTTTTTTTTTTTTTTTTTACATTTAAAATGTGTTTGCATCGCCAAGTATCCATCTAATTAGACATTCATTATTGTGCTAGGCTGAAAAATGGCCCCCAAAGATATATGGGTCCTATCTAATTCCCAGAACTTGTGAACCTTTATATGGCAAAAGGGACTTTGCAGATGTGATTAAATTGAGGATCTTGAGAGAAGTGGATTATCCTGGATTATCTGGGTGAGCCCTAAATATAATCAAAATGTTTCTTATAAGAGAGTGACAGAGGGAGATTTGACCCAGAAGAGGGAAAAAGAGTTACGTATTTTTGGAAGCAGAGTTGGGGTGATATGCTTTGAAGATTAGAGGAAGTGGCCACAAGACAAGGAATACAGGCAGCCACTAGAAGCTGAAAGAAATCAAGGAAATGTTTTCTCCCCTCAAAGCCTTCAGAAGGAAGTAGCCCTGCTGATACTTTGATTTTAGCCCAGTGAAAGTGATTTCTGATTTCTAACCTCCCAAATTGTAAGAGAATAAGTTTGTGTTGTTTTTAAGACACTAAATTTGTGTCTTAAATTTGTGACAGCAGTAATAGGAAACTAACACATCATCAAACATTTATTGGTCATCTATTGGGCATCAAGTACTCGGAAAGGCTCTTGATTTACAGATGCTGAGTGATCCTGAGCAAGTTAATAATATGTCTGAAACTCAGCTCATTCACCTCTAAAATTAGAGTGATGCTACATATTTCATAGGACTCTGTAGCAGTTTGATATTGTTTATGAATTCCAAAAATAGATATTGGATTATGTTTGTAAACTGGTCTGTTAGATTGTATTATCTTCAGAAATTTCACTTTTACTTAATTAAATTATGACTAGGGCTTTGATTAGGCCATGTCTGTAGGACACGGCAGAGGAGAGAGTTGGAGTTTTGAAGCTGGAGCCCCGAGAAGTAAACACACAGGAGAAGAACACAGAGGAATAGAAAGAGCTCCAAAGACACAGCAGAGGCCCTGGGAAGCAAGAGAACCTGAGAGTCTATTGCTGACCTTGTGGAGAGAACAGAGCAGCTAAGCCCCAGGAGAGAGATGAAACTTATCCCAGCCTATAACTGACATTGGAAGAAGCTGGGACCATGGAGCCTTAAAAGGAAGAGGGAGGTTGAACCCTTGCAGACGTCTGCAGACATCTTGCTTCAACACATGGCAACAGACTTTGGTGAGAGAAGTAACTTACACTTTATGGCCTAGTAACTGTAAGCTTCTACCCCAAATAAATACCCTTTTTTAAAAGCCAACAAATTTCTTGTGTTTTGCATCAGCACCCCTTTGGCTGACTAATACAGGCTCTTAGGAGGATTTTTAAAATAATAGAAAATCTGGCATTTATTGAATGTTTACTATGGGCTGAGCACATTGTTTCATTTAATCCTCAATATACCCCTAAAAAGAAGGTACTACTATTAACCCAATTTTATAATTTTACCTTAAATATGGAAAGGGTGGACAAATAGTGAGGAAAGTGAGGTTTAGAGATTATGTGTCTTGCCCAAAGTTACTCAAAAGCTAGACTGGGATTTAAGCCAAGCCCACTGACTCCAAGGACCCTTCCCAATTACTATACCTGCCTCACAGTAAGTGATCAATCAATGTCCATTCCCCTTCTCTTTCCTTTCCTCTCTTTTTTCACATTAATTACACCTTTATTTTTTCCGTGGTAGCTTTAGGGTTTACAATGAATATCTTTAACTTATCATAGTGTACCTTTAAATAACATTAAACCACTTCTCAGGTAGCATAAGGATCTTTTAAGAGTATTAAAGTTGTGATCTTTGTCTTTGGGGGCTTGGGTTTATGTGATCCTCTGCTGCCAATGTAACTAACACCATCAGAGAAGGACAGGCTTACTCCTGTGGACTCTGGTGGGCACAGTTAGTGCCTTGTACAGGGGGAATGTACAGACCCTCCAGGCCCTGGGACCGTGGGATTCCATAATTCCAAAATCCAGCACTTGACAAAAACCACAAAGATGAGGCCCAGGCCCCTATAACCCAGAGCATGCTGAAAAGGGATTACAAGAGACCAGCTTGCCTTCTTCTTCAGTTGTTCCCATTTTTTCTTGGCTCCAGTCACTCCAGAACCTTGACTCCTCAGCAGCACATCGCAGAGCTAAGACATATTCTGTAAAATCCTGCAGCCCTGTAAGGTTGTATATTTGATTTTCATTGGTGTCTTCCCGGGTGAAGTTGATCTCCATCTAAAAGACAACACAACTCTGAGCTGAAATGGAGACAGCAGGTGCTATTGCTCCACTTCTCCTGTTGACACCCCTCCCACCCTCTCTTACCTTTTCAGAACTAGTAACACTGTATCTCAAATTTTAAAATATATAATTTTCATAAATAAATCTTCACATGTGCCTGGGTATAATGCATACCTAAATAATTGTGACTCACCCCATGAATCACCACATTCCTCCTCATTTCCTGTCTCTAAGCACATGAGGGCAGAGATTCATGCCTCTGCAGCTGGATCTAAGTAAGCGAATCCTTGCTGCTTGCTATTCTGGAAGATGCAAGGCACAGCCCTGGGACCAGGGACAACCAGAACCCAGGCTTAAACTCTAAAGGTTACTCCAAGGCCCAGAGATACTTCCTCATGAACAGTAGATGACAGAGACCTCAGCAGGATCAAGTTCAACCTCCATGTCATGGATGAGACCCAGAAAAATTAACAGACTGTGGACAACCTTGGCATTTGTTATTGACAGAACTAGGATCAGAGAACAGATTTTTTCACTCTTAGGCTCCTTCCATTTCATCCAAATCTTCCACTTCAAACTGTTTGTCTTTGAGTGACCAATCAAGCTGTCAAAAGACTCAGCGACCTGGACATAAATTCATTTTAACACTCTCTTGGGGTTGAAAGTGGGGGTGGCAAATATATCACTTCTCCTCTCTAGACCTCAGTTTCTCCATCAGTAAAATGTGGTTGTTACACTAGGTAATTTCTAAAGTCATTTCTGGACACCACCCTCAATGAGAAACTAAAATTCAGTTATTTCCTTTCTGACTATGCAATATATACTTTGCCTGTTGGTTTATATAAACTTATCTTGAGTTGATTAATAAAAATAAACTGTAATAATAGGCATGTCCACTTTGTTAGTAAGCACACAGCATAATTCCATGCAATCCTGCAAAAGAAAGCTATTAAAATAAGTTCATACTTATAGGTCCAGGGCCTAAAGGGAATTGGGCACAAGGATGCTGCCTGGCTGTGGCAGAGTGCTGAGCATCCCAGCTGCAGGTGGACACTTCAGAACTCCCAGTCTAGTGAGATGGGGTCAGAGCAAGAAGTAGGACCCAAGGGTGATGGCAGATTTGCTGCTGAATCCCAGGCTTCCTGACCACTCTCCTCCAAATAGCTCCCAGAGGTGCTGCAGGGTCAACTAGGGTTGTGGGGAGCATAACTTGATACAATCCATCGTCTCTGGGAAAACAGCTTCCCCAACTTACCTTGGTTATGGGGTCCAGTCAGGATGGGATCAAGACCATCAGGAGAGGCCCAGCCACATAATGCCCTCCAGATGTAATTCAAAATAAAAAGAAGCCAATCCATAAAATAAGTGTAAGGAACGCTAATAAAATTCTAGTTTATTTTTCATGCTTTTAAAAATATATAGTATTCCTTTAAAAAGACCAATTTTTCCATCTGCTTTGCTGGTGCCCTCAGCACATATTTGGCCTTTTATTCTCAGAAAGCCATGCCTAATGTAACTATTTAATCCTGTTCTTTCCAGCCCCAATCTCAGAAGAAATAAAAAATGCAGCTCAGTTTTTTACAGTGTGGCTCTTAAGGTTATTTTACCTTGGCTTTTTGTCCAGACTTGGTGCCTTTGGCTCTTACAGGGTCCAGGATCAATTAATCCTTTATATGTAGCCTTAGATCTAAAGCTTCCCTGACTCAACATAGGCAACAGAATTTCCAACCAGAATACTAATTAGTTTCATTGGGTGTGTTGCAAACAGTCTATTCTTTGTGCCAAATCCTGGCTCACCCAAAGTGTCTGTGTCTTAAGAGATGAATCAGAAGCTTTGGCGTGAAGCCTAATTCAAACTCTAAAACAGTCTTAAGATCCCTTCATAGGGTGCTCACATGGTTTCCTATGTAAAGGTGGAAAACCTTTAGACTACAGCCACAGGGAGTTGGTTTGGAAGTTGCTGAAGTATGGTCACATGAATAGCTGGAATTGGAGTCAGAAAACCTGGACTCAGGTCTGCAACTTAAAAACCTTGTGGTTTTGGACAGTTCATTTATGCTCTTTAAATCTTAATTTCTTTATCTGTAAAAATAGGATAGCAATGCCTCATTTATAGGATATTGGCAAGGCTTAAGTAGTTTGGGGTATAAGAAAGCACTTTGTAAACCATACATCATACCAACATGGGTGTATATGGACATATTGGGATTTTCGGATTTGTTCTTACATGGTAGAGTTCAGTTCAACAAACATTTATTGAGCATAGGCATGTGCCAGGCAATTGGAAAACAAAGATGAAAACCAAGTTCTTTATCTTTGAAGAACTTACAGTCTAACAGGGGAGAGAAACCTACACAAGAGAATCTTAAATGACTATGGCAAGTGTTAGGTATGATGACAGAGTAAGTTCAACAAAGGAGGGGCACCTAGCTCAGGGCCTCAGAAGAAAATATATCAGGCACGTGGATTCTGAAAGATGAATACAGTTAGCAAGGTTTGAGGCAGGAGTAGAAGAGCATAGGGTCTTCTAGGCAGAGTCACAGAATGGTGAAATGACATCATGTAAGAGACACAAGCAATTCAGAATTACTGGAGAATCAAGGACAAGATGAAAAATGAGTTTGGAGGAGTCAGTAAGGGACAGGTATTGGAGGGTTAAGGATTTGGACCTTATATCATAGACAATGGGAACCATTGATAGAAGTTGGATTGGGTTGGGTTAAGCTTAGTTGGGGTTAGAACTGAGGATATTTGAGTGTGTTTGAAAGTTGAAAAGAGAGAGAGGATACTAGTTGCCCTTTCTACTTTCCTTCTCACTTCCTCCAGGATAGTAGGAAGAATAACATCTCACCTCAGGGCCTGGAAGGAAGGAGGCAAGAATTAATGCAGATGTAGGTGAGTTTGTCAAAGAGGTGGGGCAGGGATTTGGGGTACTTCATACTTGCTGGACTCATTTAGTGTTTAATAATTTCCCAATGGTACATAGATCTTAGTTTTTGTTTTTTTTTCTTCATATAATAATGCCCTTTGAATCCTACCCCAGCATTTGCAGCAACTCTGGACCCAGGCAACTAGAAGGAATCAAAGGTTACTAGACAACAGATCATCCCAGAAGTCCCTCAGTTTCACTGACACCATGGCATGTGGTGTGAAGGAAGATGAGCTTTCTGTACTTGTGCTGTGTCAGGGACTATCCGGTTTAGAGATTCTATTCTAGGCTCCAGAAACTACCAATCAGTGAAACTAATGACACATGTTGTCCAGTTCTAGGAGAAAGATTCCAGAATAGCTTAGAAAGGAAGCTGGGAGGGGAGCAGCCAACATCAGCTCTGAATGCAGAACAAGGGAAACTTAATGAATTTTTTTTTCTGGAAGAGTTTTAGACTAGGAAAGGATAAACACAATGTCTATGAGTTTCAGCAAAGGAAAGAATCTTATGATAGCCTCTTGAACAAGATGGAAAAAGTAGGCTGGATGACTTGCCATGGTAATCAGGTATACTTATAGAAGCCTGAATAAACGATGTCATGCAAAGAGGGAGGGATTGAGTAGCTGATGGCTTTGGATGGTCTCCATTGGTTTAGCACAGGCTTCTGATCTGGTCAACATTTTGATTAATAATTAGATAAAAGTATAGAAGTAAAAATACAATATTGAGAAAAACAAGCCAAATACACAAAAGTACAAAATGTATGGGTTCCATTTATATAACGTCTCAAACTGTATTGTCCAGGGATGAAAGTTAAAATGGTAAAATCATAATAAAAAACAAAGAAGTGATTACCATGAAAACCAGAATAATAGTTAGCTCTAAGGGGAGGAGGGTGTTACAATCAAGAAGAATTAGGAAGGGGTTTTTGGGGTATTGGTAAATTGGAAAAAAGAAAAGGAAAAGAAAAAAGAAAGGAGACGGCTAAGCCATGGAATTCCTGACAGGCCTACATGTCTAGATACAAACCAGCATGGAGAGTAAAAGCGAAGTGCTTACTCTTTAACACATTCCTGTGCTTGGAACGCAAATGCCTATAGTAGAATACATTTCCAATCTAAAAAGCCCAAATGGGAAACTGGGAAGGAAAGCCCTCATTATTGTGTATCTTTATTATCAATGTAGAAAGTGAAAAAAAAATGGCTCCAGGTTAATAAAACTTGTCAATGATTCTCTTCCTCTACTAGAAATATAATAGCATGACTTACCCACTGGGCACTATTGGCTTTCCTGAATCGAAGCATATATTTTAAAATAGATGAAATAGGAGCCAGCACAGGCCTTTTCCATTTCACTTGAACCATTCGTTTGATGCCCAAAACTGGTTTCACATAGTATATTGCAGGTGGTTCGGTTTTCACTAAAAATAAAAATCATACAGTTCTCATATTTTGCAGAAAAGATGAGAAGGTGTTTACAAGGGGACCCAAAATTGAAAAAAAAAAAAAAAAGGCGAGAAATAAAATGACACTGCCTAATTTGTAAGTCCACCTTATGCAGATGACATTAAGAAGGCAATGCAAAAGGAATCCCCCCATTATTTCCCCATCAAAAAGGAGTGTCCAATGAAGAGAGGATAGATTCCTGCTATTTTTCTGAATATCAGCCTTTTACTGATTGGGTCAGAGCCTATGCTAAGCAGAAAGGAGATAAGAAAAGGAACCCATAGGACCCGAAAATTGGCTGTTCTGCTGAGCTCTGCTCCCATCTTCTAGGCCTCTCTTTTCTTGACCCTCAGATGGAGTGCCCAATACAAAGCACTTCCCATTTTCCCTTCACACTGAAAACATCCAAGCCACAAATCCTTCTCCTT
>JAQZBX010056224.1:0-18237 GCA_029593785.1 Cabassous unicinctus
AAAAAAAAAAAAAAGATACTTACTGCATTATCAATCAAATTACATGCTTAAGAGGCTGTCTTACTTTGCACTCAATGAGTTCCAAGACGATGGGGAAGGGGTCTGACTCAGCATTGCATTCAGTACTCAGTCAGTGCTGGCACAAATCAAATAATCAGTAACGGATGGGGGATCAGATTGTTCAGCAGCCCTGAGCCCAGCTTTCTCAGATAAATCTTCCCATACAGAGAGGGTTGCCAGGGTCCAAACAGGCAGGGCTTGCTAACTCCCTCACTCCCAGCCCTGGAGAAGACACTAATTGGCCTGGCAGCGAGGGAACATGTCCAGAGGGCATGCAAAAGACAAGGATCCAAGGATAAGCTGTATCAGGAAGAGCAAGGGTGAGAAGGTGGACACTCCCCCAGCCCTTCCTGGAGTGAGAGGACCAAACCTGAAGGAAGGGAATTTTCTTAATTGTAAAAGCTTAGGAAGCACGTATACCATTTTCAATCTCTTATATACAACATACTTGCTCAAAGTGTGCTTAATATGAATAATCTCAACTTCACTCATAACTTTTGGTTTAGTTTTGACTGAAGTATGAAAAGAAAGTTATGAGTTTAATAGCAACACTATATGCATACTTTCAATGAGTAATTAAAGAAAATTTGTAATTCTCTTCTTTGTTCTGCCATGATTCTTCTAATTATAGTTATCAAAATATAATTTCATCTATGTTGGATCTAATAATAAAAAATATGTTCAAATATATCAATAGCCCCAATAAGCATAAGTAGACTTAATTCACCAGTTAAAGACAGAAGTTTTGGGGCAAAAAAGCAAAATCTAGGTATATACTCTTTACACAGACATATCTAAGAACTACAGAGTTTAAAGTAAAATGATAGAAAAATAGACACCAGGCAAATAATTTTTTAAATGCTGAAAGAAATTAAGAAAGACCTAAATAAATGGAGCGACATCCTGTATTTATAGATTGGAAAACCAATGTTCTTAAGATACCAATACCTACCCAAAGCAATCTATAGATCCAATGCAATAACTATCAAAATCCCAGCAACTTTTTTTTTAAGAAATGGAAAAGCAGAATCTCAAATTCATATGGAATTGCAAGGAGCCCCAAATAGCCAAATCAATGTTGAAAAAGAACAAAAGTGAGGACTTACACTCCTCACAAACTTACTACAAAGCTACTGTAATCAAAACAATGTAGAACTGGCATGAGGACAGACATATAGACTAATGGAACAGAACTGAATGTCCAGAAATGGACCCACACATCAATGGCCAAATGATTTTCGACAACGGTACCAAATCCATTCAATGGAGAAAAAATAGTCTCTTCAACAAATGGTGCTGGGAAAATTGGATATCCTCATGCAAAAGAACTAAGTTGGAGCCCTACCTCATACCAAATATAACATTAACTGAAAGTGGATGAAGAACCTAAATATAAGAACTAAAACCATAAAACTCTTAGAAGAAAAATAGTGTAAATCTTCATTAGCTTGGATTTGGCAAAAGACTCAGATATTACACCAAGAGCACAAGTAACAATACAATAGATAAATTGAAACTTCATCAAAACTAAGATCTTCTGTGTATCAAAGGGCATTATCAAGAAAGTGAAAACACAACCTAGAGAATGGGAGAAAATAATTGCAAATCGTATCTCTGATAAGTATTTAATATCCAGAATAAATAAAGAACTCTTACAACTCAACAACCAATACAGAAAACAATTACAACATGGGCAAAGACTTGAACAGACATTTTTCCAAAGAGGACATACAAATGGCCAATAAATCACAAGAGAAGATGCTCAACATCATTAGTCATTAGGATAATACAAAAAAAAAACCACAAAAACCTGTAATTAGATACCACTCCACACTCACCAAGATGGGTATTATTTTTTTAAAAGGGTGGGGAGGGGAGATAAGTGTTGGAGAGGATGCGGAAGACTTGGAATCCTGTGTATTGTTGGTGGGAATGTAAAATGATACAGCCGTTATGGAATGCAGTATGGCAGTCCCTCAAAAAATTAAACTTAGAATTACCATGTGGCCCAGAAATGCTACTTGTAGGTACATACCCAAAGAAACTGAAAACAGGGACTAAAACAGTTGTGTACACCAATGTTCACAGTAGCATTGTTCACAAAAGACAAAAGTTGGAAACAACCCAAGTGTCCATCAACAGATGCATGGAAAACAAAATGTGGTACATACACACAATGGAATATTATTGGGCCATAAGAAGAAATGAAATTCTGAGACATGCTGCAACATGGATGAACCTTGAAAATAAAATGCTGAGTGAAATGAGCAAGGTACATAAGGGCAAATACTGTACAATTTCATTTATTCTGAAATGCTGTATGTGCATCATTATAACAGACTAGCCGCCCTTAAATCCTTTTGGGAAGGCAGGACATACTAAGGGTAGGCCGGCCAACAGAGTCAAGAAATGGAAATACAGAATGAAGGAGAAGAAGAAAGGGAGCTTTGTGGCAAATAAAATGAAAGGGAGAAAGAAAGAAAATTTCAATTCTGCCTCACACTGCAGATGCCCTCATTTCATTAATGGCATGTTCTCATTACAGAAAACCCTCCAAATTGGCCAAAGGACCTGCTTTTTTGTTCCCAGATCAAAACCTACACACAATCTTTTGTATATATGTATATATGTGTATATATGACATGTGCTAAAAATGATTCATAGTCCAGCATGTCCTCATCAAGATACAACTGTGACCTGATATAACCTCTATTGACAACACTGACAGTTGCACAGGAAAACCAACATAAAGACACAGAGCAGAAAAAGAAGAAAGTACAAAAAAAAAAAAAAAAAGAGCAGAAAGACACAGAATGGATTTCAATCTGTCAAAATTGTATTCTGAAACTCTTAAACAGGGTTTTCTGTCCTCCTACATGATACAATTTCCAAATGCATTTAGTCTTTGAATCACTATAGAGGTTTTCACTTCCCTATCTTTTCTGTTAAGTTACAAAGTACTTAACCCTACAAGAAAAGCTTGTGCCTCTTAAGTATACAAGTGTGGTTCCACGAAAACAAGTCTTTGGTGAGAGAGCCTCCCTAAAGGAATGAACCCCTCCTAAGCCAGAGCTGCTCTACAGAGCAGGGGCCACAAAGAGTGCCCCCAGGTAGGAGAACAAGCTAAGGCTTCACTGACAGGTGGTAGCCTTCATCGTTTTTCCTCTCTTCTCTCCTCGTTTCTTCTCCGCGAATGAGGTTGGGGATACATATCTCGGTATGGCACAATGCACTTACAGATCTTTAAGTTACAAAAAAAATTAAAAAAATATTGATCTGGAATGACTCAAAAGATAGGGTAAAGGCATCTTTCTGATGACTGCAATATTAAGCTCAGTGATCAAATTTCACAATCATTCCTAATTCTCTAGAAAGAGTATGGATTTCCATTTTAAAGTTTCCTAGAAGCAAACTGCCCAAACTCACAAACTAACCCAAGAAAACCAAATTCAAAGCCTCTTAGCCACTAAACAGTGAAGTGGTTAAGAGCATAGATCTCTGGAGCCACTATATGGGCTCAGTACCAGCTCTGCCATTTACTAACTGTGCCATGTAGCTGTGCCTCAGTTTTCTTATCTACTTCATAGGATTGTTCAAAGTTCTTAAAAAGTTAATAAATGTAAAGCCCTCAGAACAAAATCTCACACTTAGTAATTACTATTACTATCATCATCATCATCCAGCAGGTTTGCCATTAACACTTCAACTGAACCTCTCCTAGAACAAGAGTGTTATCTTTAAACCATTCCAAATACTTCCCAATTTGAAAGGACAATGTTCAGCTTATAGTGGGCTTTCAGGAGTTATGCCCATGAAGCAAAGGTTTTGAAATGAGAAATAGTCTCTCCTCTATTTTTCAAAGAGTAAAAATAAATGAACCAAGAGGAAAGATGGTTTTGGAGGAGTTTTTTGTTTTGTTTTGTTTTTCAAAAAGGAGCTTTGACAGGACATTAATTCAAACTAATTTTAAATGCATTTGTAGAGTGTTCAATATTTGAAGCACTTTAACCTTATACAGTTCTATAGGATATAGACTCCCACTAAAAAAAAAAAAAAAAATTCCCTGCCACACAACTTTTACATTTGAATTGCTGACATTTTATTTCATCCTTTTCTCTATTTCCTTCATTTAAAATATTTCATTATTTTGACGAGTGGCAGGGATGTTAATTAAAACAATCACAAGTGTCTCCAGCACGAGGCATGGAAGAGAACATGAAATGGACACAACCCTGATTTTCAGGCAACTGATGTGCTACTGTTTCGTAGGATGAAAACACACTGGTTGGGGTAGCAGTTTTACTGTATCTTATTGATATGACCTATTTGCTGATTTGGGGAAAATATGTATTTCCCCAAAAGCAAAAGGCCAATCTACTTAAAAGGCTGTTTTCAGACACAAGCAATTACTAGCAGAGACATTAACAATCAATAATCAGAACAAGCCCCTTTGATTTCTACAACTTGAGTAAATTGGATAAAGTGCTTTTAGGTGGGAGCACAGAAGTAAAGAGCCTCCAAAATAAATCAGAATTTTGTTGAGATACAAAAATTTGAGAAAATGAGAGTAAAGTTCTCTCAGAAAGTAAAATGTTCAAAGGCATGAAAAACATTTAAAAGCTGCACACAGATTTTTTAAAACAGGAAAACCTATTAACCCACAAATTGTTGAATTATTTTTCCTAAGTATACACATTTTAGAAACTTCAGAATCCCGAAATATATTCCTGATTAGCAACACTCAAGTTTCCAGCTGCCTTTACATTTGTTCACTTTGTCAAAACCCTAATTCTACACCAAAACTCTTTGTTCTACTAAAAGGCCAGCTCAGCTCACCTTACTGAAAGGCTCTTCTGGTTTTGTCAGCTGTGCCCATGATAAGCAGCTGGGAAATATGGAAAAACCATTAACTATTAACTGAAAACGAGTGGGAGCACGGAGTTTTACCATTTGTTACAAAAGAGGCTATAAAATATGTAAATACAAAAAATGAAATTAAAAAGACTATTCATTGTTCCACACCTGCTCAGAAAAAAGCTTTACAGTCATCAAGTCATTGTAATATAGCCCAACCAAAGGAAGTATTACTCCTTGTTTGAATACAGAGAGAAAAAGACTGCCCCCTTAAAAGCATAAAGACAAAGGCAAAATCATTGATAAGCAGGAAGAAAAATGTCTGCTGATGTGGGGGGATAAACCAAAGGTCTCTCTGAGATCTGTATTTCCCTGACATTGTACTTTAAACAAATGGCATGCCCAGGGCAGATAGACGTCAATTTGGAATGTGGGCAGGAGAGCTTTTCACAACTTCAAAGCATAAAAATGTGTTCCCAATTAGTATGTAATGTATAAAAGCTAAATGCAGACTAAGCTTCAAATATTTCCCATCTTTAGCTTGAGAGATGTTCAATTGCTGGGCAAAAGTGAGCCATTGTTCACATTCTTTCCTATGCTTGCCTACCTGTGCCCACCACGCCAACAAGTGTGGCAATCAGGAGGGCTCTCCCCTGAGCCTGCACAAGAATCCCCACAGCAACCCCCTATACATACTGAGCTGGCCATAAATCAAATATGACCAAGCACCAGCAGTTGTGGTATTTGCCTTTATTCACATGACAGAGTGTCGGGTTAGCTGCTCCGCAAAAGCTAAGTGTGTAGGCATGAGCAATGCAGCTAGCAGGGTTAATAAACATCCCTCTGTCCCTGGGGGACAGGAGCTGAGAGCAGGTTCCCAAAACAGCAAAGTTCCAGGTGGATTTTCAATGGAAGAGGCAAGTAAACTACTTTACCTGGTTATGTGAGACAATATGTGCTAAACTGAATATGTGCATTCTATCATGAAACAAGGAAGGAAGAAAAAAAGCATTAACATTGATAGACGCTGGCCTAGATACTAGACATAACTGATCCCCAAGCAACTGAGCCCAAAGAAGTTAAATTATCTTGCCCCAGGTCACAAAGGTAGTAATAACTGCAGGAATCAGAATTCAAATACGAGTCTGCCTAACTACAAAGCAAGTGTTCTATCAAATCATGAAGACTTTCATTATTCTTCTCATCATCATGCTGCCCTGAAATAGTTAAGCTTCAACTAAAGGCATTTATAAAAGTGGTTTAAAATTAAGAGGGAACTGAGCATTTCCCTGAAAGCCCATTACACACTGAGCTAGAAGAACTTTAAACACTGAAATATTTCGATTTTTACCACTTTCAATGAAAATCTTTCTCAAAATTTATGATATAATTGCTCCCTTAAATAGACTGTACCAAACCCCACTAACAAGTAAACATGTTGTACCATTTCCATGGTGTTCTACCATTTGGCATGAGAGACTGCACTGAATCATAACAACAGAAGGGGCCTCAGAGACTAGCCAATCTAACCCGATGGATGCAGGAGGTTCCTCCTAAGATTTTTCCAAGTTTTAGGGACAAAACGTCAAAAATATGAAAAGACTTGGAAAAGTCATTTACATGTAGCAAAGGCCCTTGGCTGCCACAATGAATCTAATCTTTTATTTAAGCAGTTTTGGGACAGAAAGCTTCCAACGGTGTTTCAACAACTTACCTAAATTCAAAGGCACTCTACCAGCACTTGAGTTTCATCCCAGCCCACCGAAAGGAATTAGCCAAATTGGTCACCTGTCAATTTTACATTTTCTAAACCTGTGATCACATGGATTCAATTTCAACTGTACATTAAAGCCTAAGGTTTTGTGAGGGTGATAGCATTGCTTTTAACCTTTGGGAATCTTCTTTCCTCCCTGCTCAGGCCCACATGACTATGGACACTTTTCATTTCCATGCTTGTTCTAAGAACTTTTAATTGATCTTGAAGACTTCTTATCAATAAAGATCAAAGATTCTCTGTTTTAGCAAGGAGAGCAACAGTTTAAGACTACAAACTTGATCCTTACCTGGCAAAAATTTTAAGTGTTATTAAAGTAGTTTTCCTCAGAAATATTACTGACCTTAGCATCATTTTTTCATTTCTCTCAATAAGATGATGTATTACTTAAACCAATCCCAAAAGGCAATAGCAGGTAGAAGAAAAGGCAGATTAAAATAAGAAATGTTAAAATAATACTGTTATGCTAGACCCTTCCCAGTCTTAATTCATTCAAAACAAGGCCAAGATTTCAATGATTACTACAGCCAGCAGCTGGAGTGAAAGAGGCCAGCCAGTCACATAAACATTCCTCTTCTCTCATCACCTTCCTTTCATCATCCTCCATCCTAAAGTTTAAGGCATAGCTCCCGAAAGATTTTTAACCCAATGGGGAGGGGTGCTCGTCAAATGCCTAGTCCCTTTGCTTACTGTAAAAATTTATTTTAGCACTATACCTGAAACATGAAAAGAAATTATAAATAAAAACAAAAGACAGGGTTTCCTGAAAATTAAAAAAGTATAGGATAAGTTTATTTTGAACAGTATGTAAAGTCACATTTCAAATAATACACTCACTCAACAAGCACAGTTTTCCCTGTGTGTCCCAAATTTGTGGGTGTTCTGTATTTATTGTACTTTCAAGATTAAGAACTGTATCTATTGTTTTGAATTTAGAAGATCTTTGCCTGGAACAGTGTTTGGAAGTTAAAGAAAAATTTTATTTGAAAGTGAAACTAACATACTATTTAAAAATAAGTTTATCCTATGTTTCCTGACTTTTGAGACACCATGTATTTCAATCCATTGTACATTTGCTCCCTTAATTTCCTACATAAGGCATCACTACTTTAATGGTGTATGGCATAGTTCTTTGGGAAACTGAAAAAACTGCTCAACAAAGAGAGAATTGTTGGTGCCATGAGAGTACAGTTTTACCTTTGTTACTGATTGCTGTGGTACTAGAGGTAAGTCCCTGATCATAAATAAAATGCCTCTCTCCATATTAGAAATGTTGGTGGAAGTTGTTAAAGGCAAGGGCAGTAGGATACTCATAATTTCTTTGTTAAAATATCAGAGAGAAGTTGAGGTAAAAAGGAATATCTCTTTCCAGTCCAAAATATTCTGTATTCTGTATTCTGGCTATTTTATCACTAAATGACTAACAGTTATGTGTCACATGAGAGCATGCCCAAGAGCAACCAACCACCAGCCAAACTCGTCTATCAGATGAACACAAAGCTAATTAGTCTTGGTTGAATTTATCTATAACAGACCAGCTTTTGGCCTGTGTTCCAGTTCTAAGTTGCAGTTCTAATTTTCCTAGCATATCTGTATCACTCTACTTTCTATCCCTCAACAAAGAAGAAAAAATGTAGCAGGTGGAACTTTACTAGTCTAACACGTTAGCTATGACCAACTTATCTGCTGTATCAAGAGAGATATCCACACTCCACTTGTACGTGAACAGCCCTAGTAAATTTTACATTTGTTTTGAATGGACTGTATTACAGTTATCCAAACAGACGGAAACTACATAACACACTGTGATGGAGGTATCTATTCACTTCACAGTGCATGAATACCTCAATTACTAAAGGGGAAAAAAAGTCCTCCTTGTGGCATTCAAAAGGTTGACTACGTGGAGTTCCAGCTGAACATCAGAGAAAAATATATCACTTCAATGATCAAAGAGGCAATATACTGTATATTAGTTTTTACAGCCAGGAGGCCACATTCCACAGACTAGAAAGCAAACTACACAAAGCAAGCTACAGACAACTGCTTACCACTGAAGTATGTATGTGCCTTCCTTCATACTTTAAGTTAAAGCTATGACATGATATGACAATGTTAATTACTTTGAACTATCTGACCAGGACATTTGTACCTTAAGTAAATTCAATATAGTCTTACACAAAAGGGAAAATGAGATGATTTTCACCTTATAAAAGAATTTGCAACCATATTTTTAAAAATGAGTCCAGGAATGATTCACATTACAAATATATTTATTTGGATACCACAAAGAATAATAATTGTTTGCAAACACATGAATGAGTTTACAATGGCAGTATCAATTCTAAATAAGGGGCTGGTAATGGCTGGCACAAAACCAAAGAGAGCGAAAGTCATCACTGGCCAGAAGGTGTTATGGTCAGTGCACAGGAGTAATAATCTGCATTACCTCCAGTCAACATTTTTCAATAAACAAATATTTCTTGATTACCTATTATTTGCCAAACAATCTTACCTGGCACTAAGCCCAGCATTTTGTGGTCCTCTGCCTCCTGACTTGACACCGAGAAAAGATTCTCAGGCTCCACAGAGGGACACTGACCCTGGTCTCAATACCCTCAGTTTTGCTAAGATTTTCGGAACTGTGAATGAATACTACAGTTCTAGTATTTTCAAAAACTAGATTAAAAGCAAAGAGAAAACCATTCTACGGAACCTGTTAGGAAAATGTTCTGGGGTTCTACTGCTACAAGAGATTACTACTATGTCAAAATTCTGAAAATAACTGAAAGCTATACAAAATATAGTGTGAGGATAATGAGGCAAACAGAACAAATAGTTCCAAGGATATTCAAAGTCATACAGAAAAGGTAAATCTGTTTTCTTATCTTGAATATCATGCAAGATACTCACACATCTATCAGATGTTATCAGATGTTATCAGATGTAACCTGGCATTTGTATTGCTGATAGTCCTTTTCAAAATGTGCTCACACTCTTAGTTCCTTTTGAATGGCAGTTAACTGGACCTACTTGGACATGCTAAGAATGTCAATCTGCAAAGAAGGATACTTTAATGATCAGTGTATTATCATGGCAAAAAATAATTTAGAAGGGGTGTTTCTTATCTTGAAAAGGCACTGTATTTGTTTCTAGCTTCCACGTGATATTCTATAAAGGGTGGATCCAAATATTTATCCCTCCAGAAAGACAATCTAACAAGGCAAAAGTCAATGGGATTGAAAAATCCCTGTTTACAGATACACACTTTAAGAAAAGGGCTTCACTTTTTGTGGTACTAAATTCTTTGTCTTCATACAGTCATCAACTCAAAACTACTCAAAGGACCCTTTGGAAAAATGAAACTGTAAAAGGCAATGGATTACTCGACAACAAATAAATTCCTACAATTTTAAGATGACAGTCTATTTCTGTGCAGTAGTTTAGACAATAGAGATTTAAAGGAAAAGAGAAGCAATAAAACGTACTTCACAAACCCAAAAGATTGCTCCCAGGGTAGAAGAGAATTCCCTTCACAAAGTCTAGCCCATGAATTTGCAGTAAGAAACAAAAACATTTCTGAACTGATAATAAATTGAAGAAACAGATTTCATATTAACTACCAAACGGTTATTTCTTTTTAATTTTATTTTTATTATGGTTGAAACTCAAAGTACAAAAGGGTATCCCTGTCCCATAGTCCTCACTTTCAAGGCAATTTAAGGTTATCTTTTTTGTGTGAATCCTTCCAAAGATATTGTTTACATAAATATATGCAATATATAAATGCTTATGTATTTATTTGTATATTTATTTTCTCCTTTCTACTCGAATGGCTGCATAACATACACTATTCTATACCTTCTGTGGGGTTTTTTTTAATTTAACAACTATCTGTATCATGCCATCTCAGTAAGTGGAGTTTCCTCATTCCTTTTTACAAATGCCCAGTATTCCATTAGGTGGATCATTTATTTATTTAACCAGTCTTCTATAACAAGCATTGTTTCCAGTGTTTTGCTACTATAAACAATTCTTCAATAAATCTTGAGCATACCTCATTTCAATTTACTGTGAGATCAATTCCTAGATGTGGAATTGTTGGGTCAAAAAGGTCTGTGTATTTTTAATTTTGATGGAGCCTGTCAAATTATCCTCCATAAAGGTTGTCTCAATCACTAGCAATGTATGAGTGCCCACCTCCAAACCCAGGTTCATATGCTAATTTTTTTATTTTATTTTTAGCAATGTGGCCGGTTCTTCAAAAAATGGCATCTGATGTCATTTTTATTTGCATTTCTCTTACAAATAAGGTTGAGCATTTTACTTTCACATGTTTTAGAGTCATTTGTATCTTCTTTTCTACAAAATCTCCATACATACCCTTTGACCATTTTTCTACTGCATTGATGGTATTTTTCTTATTGATTTGTAGAAACTTTTTATATATAATAAGAAAATTAGCCCATTATCTTTGATGAGTTGTGTTTTAGTTTCCTAGGTTGCTCCAGCAAATACCATGAAATGGGTTTGCTTAAACAATGGGAATTTATGAGCTTACAGTTTTGAGGCCAGGAAAATGACCAAATCAAGGCATATTCAAAGCTATGCTTTCCTCCTGAAGACGGGCTGCCAGCGAGTCTGGGCTCCTCTGCCACATGGCAAAGCACATGGCAGCATTCCCTGGTCTCTCCCTTCTCTTCTGGGTTTCAATGATTTCAGCTTCTTGCTTCCATGGCTTTATGTCTCTATCTATTCACTCCATTTATAAAGTGTAATTTATGAATCTTTTTCTTTTAGTCAGGATTTTGTCAAAGTTGGGAAAACCTTCTCTATTATAAATTATAAAATAAAATTCTCCCTGTTTAAACAGTTCTGTTTCTTTTGTGTCTCTGCTTTGTAAATTTAAATTGTGATCCATTTAAAATTTAGTCTGGTAGAAGCATGAATTATAAATCAAACTATTTTTTCCCAGCTGGCTACACAATTATACCAACACCAAACACCATTTACTGAATAAATTTTAACACTGATTACAGCAGCCACTTTTATCATGCCCTGTGTGTTGGGGGTCTCTTTCCAGTCTTTATATTTTATTTCATTGATCTGTAGATCTATGCATGTGCCTTTATCATGCAGTTTTAATTATTTTAGCTTAACAATTATCTTAATATCTTGTAGGGCTTGTTCTGCCTCTCATTGCTCTTCCTTTTCAGAATGTTACTGGCTATTATTATATGCTCATTTCTATATTAAATTTAGCATTAGTTTGGTTAAAAAAAAAAAAAACCTGTTGGCATTTTTATTGGGGTCATTTCCAATTTAGAGACTAATTTAGAGAGCTTATTTACCTTTAAGAAACAACCCCAAAAACTTGACAATTTTGTTCCACCAAGTATCAATGGTATAATTCATGGCTTAACTATAGCAGTCGTATTTCATATTAGTATGACTCCAATTACAAGATGATGGTCTCCCTCACCAGGAAGAGCAAGTGTTTGGCATTAACCTTCCTCCTGCAGCTAGAAGGGTTCTATGAAAAATGTATGAACACCAGTCAGAAGTGCTGTTAATATAATATATCCCCTAAGTTTACCCATCAATTAAATATAAATAGGAAACAATTCTATGGTCACCATGTGTTTTCTTAAATTGGAAGCTAAACACACAGGAGCAAAGAATTACAAAAGAACTCTACAGATGATTAAGACCAGGTTCTAAACAATCTTTTTTCCTGAACTTATCACTCCTATCACAATGGTTTACTTTATGGACTGTTTCCTAATTTCCCATTCAAAGAACACTCCAAATTGGAAAATCATGTCCATTCTACTCCAACATTCCTACAGAATTGTTACCACATGTATAGTACCTTTTATCATTATGTAGATATAAGCAAAAGAATGATGGATGGAAGCAAAAAGTATAGAGAAACATTTTTGGGTGTTTTTTTTTTGTTTTTTAGGAGGTACCGGGCGGGGATTGAACCCAGGAAACCTCATACATAAGAAGCAGGTGCTCAACCACTAAGCTATATCTGCTCCCCAATAAGAGCTGGTTTTCTCGTTTGTTTGTTTTTAGGAGGTGCCAGGGATCGAACCCGGGACCTCATATGTGGGAAGCAGGCGCTCAATCACTTGAGCTACATCTGCTCCCAAAACATTGTTTTACATTACTATTTTACAGTTTACAAACACTTTAATGGACACAAACTCAAAAGATATAGCTATATAAACTGGGATGCCTACTACAAATAAATATATTAAAATGAAGAACAGTAATTTTAATAAGCAAAATTTCAAAACCAAAGCATTAATTTCTACTACAGGCTATTACTCTAATGCTAAAAATCTTAGATATCAAAGCAGAAACATCTTCTCTGTTAAGGAGTAGGGGGAACAAGATATGAGATTAAAGTTGGCAGAGCCAGATCATGAAGGGTCATGTAGAAAACAGTAAGAATTTTAGGCTTTGGCCTAAGAATAGTGAAAAACCAATAAAGGGGGAAGCGGGTGTGGCTCAGTGGATAGAGCCCCCGTTTACCATATGGGAGGCCCGGGTTCGCGTCCCGTCGCCTCCTTGTGAGGGCAGGCTGGCTCGCGCGGCGCCGTGGGCTGATGCGGCAAGACCTCACAACAAGGGAGAGATAAGCAGACACAGGAGACACAGAAGACACGCAGCGAATGGACACAGCAGCACAAACAGCAAGGGGGGGGATAAATAAAATAAAATAAATAAATCTTTAAAAAAAAAAAAAAAACCAATAAGGGAGTGTAACAGGGAAAGAACACGATCACAACTGTTTTTTAAAGATCATTTGGGTACAGTATGGAGGGATGGGCTCACTGGAGGATGTTGAAGGGTAGCTATAGAGAGAAAGTTATTGCAATGAACCAGAACAATGATTTAGGGAGTAGCAATACTGACAAAGACAGGATTCATTTAAGAGATAATTGAGGAAAGAAAACTTATAAGATGGTGACAATTTTCTGGCTTGAACAACTCAGTGGATGGTGATGACCCTTACAGAGCTTGGGGTCATAGAGAGAAAGACATGTCTGGGAGGAAGGTTTGAGGCACAAGTGACAAGCAAATAAAGAAGTTCAGTGGAAAACAGAAATGTAGAGCTCAGTAAAAATTTGAAGCTGGTACATGAAGTTTTGAGTAGATGAGAGTAAAAAAAGGACCCAGAAAAGAAGCTAAGAAATGCATTTAAAAGGTAGGGGGGGGGGGAAGTGGTTAGAGGAGGAAAACACTGCAAAAGACAGGAGTTATTAGAGAGGTAAGAGAAAAACCTGAAGAGAAAAAAAATTTATAAAAACCAAGTAAAGACTGTGTTAGAAAAAATAATGGTCAGCTATGTTGAGTACTGTTGAGTTGTCAAATAAGATGAATACTGAGATCTCACTGCATTTAGCAACAATTATATGTTAATAGGGTAGCTCATTCTGTCATCCTTAGGTGCAGTTTCTTCATTCCCAAAAATAACCTCTAGGGAGGCGGGTGTGGCTCAATCGGTAGGGCTCCCGTTTACCAAGTGGGAGACCCCGGGTTCGCTTACCGGGTCCTCCTTGTGAGGGCAGGCCGGCCCGCGCGGCACAGTGAGCTGATGCAGCAGGACCTCACAGCAAGGGGGAGATAAGCAGACACAGAGAAGACACACAGCAAATGGACACAGTAAAACACAAGCAGCAAGGGGGGGGTGGTAAATAAATAAATAAATAAATCTTTTAAAAAAATAATAATAACCTCTAATATTTTTCTCAGACACAGAGAAGTTCATAAGGGAGATCTTTTGCTTACATTTAAATCATGAGGGAACTTTCAGGATGCTCACATCAAAACGGAAAATTGAATTCCAAGTTAATGAGTCTAAGATTCAATCCGTAATTTGTAAATTCTGAAATGAATAATTTTACCGAAACAAATCAGGTGAGGGAAGACAACACATCAACTCCACAGGTAAACTTCCTCTGATTCTTCCAAAAATTAAAGGTTTTTCAGGTACTTTAATTGAAAGGATAATGATTCCATGAATAGTTTGGTTACTTACACTCTTTGAGGTTCATACACAGCACACCTAATAGCTCTGCCTTGAGGCAAAAAAGGTTTAACAGACTGCCCCCCTAATTGCTCCCTGGACACCCTGAACACAAGGCCACATGATTCTGAGTTACAGAGTCCTATATAAAACACACAATTTTTTTTTTCAAAGATAATAGCTCACCAACTACTTCTGAACAAATAAAACTGTTTTACAAGACCCAAAACCAAACAAGTCCCATGCCAACCATTAGCTAATAAACCTAATAAATGCTCACCTGGTTCTTTCTAAAATAAAAACAACTTAGGTAAAGATATTAACAAATTGTTTAAAAATCATTACCCCAATAAACTTCTAAAAATTTAGTGGTACTACAAACACATTCTAACATTTCAAACATGAGACATTTCATTCCTGAGGACTGTCTATTATATCTCCATAATAAACACAGACACTTGGAAAAGTTATCAATTTTTTAAAAGCTTCTAATATAAAATAAAATCCAGATAGAGTATAGAGATAAAATATTTTTTAATAGAAGGAAAGTGGAATGGAGCACTAAACTTATGGAAAGGTGAGGAAATTTTTCTAAGTTTAGAAAAGAAATCACAATGGGAAAAAAAAGTTTGAATTCCTACGAATAAAAAAAAAAATCTTCCAAATGTCCCAAAATGAAAACTAAAATCTTGGGAGACATGACAGCACCTGTCCATCTCTCCCACTCCAGGGGCAGAACTGAGGTGTTAGACCAGGAAGTCTATCTCCAGAGCCTTTGCTTTCTACATTGTGCCCTTCTATCACACCTTTACTAACAGATAAAGAACGGGGTAGGAATAAAATTTATGAAATGGGAAATGCAAATAAGCAAATATATGGGAAAATATTTAGCTTCTTGAGTAACACTTAATGTTCACATTATAAAAATAGGTAATTTGTTTTTGGCTGTTAAATTGGCAAAAAATATAGAACCATGGTAATGTCCACTGCTAGTAACTGGTATATGAAACTGGTAAGCAATGTGGCAATACATATAAAGAGCCACAAAAACATCTAAAGCCATGCCCTTTGACCCACTTATTTACATCATCTGGAAGTCTATGCTATGAAAGAAAAATTAAAGTATAGGGCAGGGCTGAGGGGAGTGATTACTGCACATGCACAAAGATGCTCATCCGAGCATTATTCATAAAACAAAAACTTGGAAACATCCTGAATGCCCAAAATGAGAAGGGTCAAGTAAAATTTGATAAATCCACTCATTGGTTTATGATACACAGTCATTACAAACAATGATATTGTTTCCTATGGTAACTACAAGGAAAACAGATAAAAATATATCCAGATAGAAATAAGGCACTCAACAGGCTATAACACAAGAAAGCAAATATATAAAAAAAAAAAGTAGGTGTTAATGGAAGTGAGGGACAAAAAACCGCATAAGACTTACAAATACTAAATAGCAAAATGAGAATTTCCGGGCAAGGTGGCAGGAGTAGGGAGCTCCAGGACTCAGTCCTTCCACCAAAACAACCATAAAACAGGCAGTAACCATCTGAAAAAACTGTTTTGAAACACCAGAGGCCAGAAGAGCACTGAACAGCATCCAAGAAAAAGAGGGAGGAAGAGGCTGATTAATTACAGTAAAGAACTGTAAATTGCTCTCTCCACAGGGTGGCTACTGGTGCCCAGCCCACACTCCCACAGCAGGTGGCCCCGGGGTCCAATCTCTGGCCAGTGACTGGTGACAGAAAGGGACATAAAAATCCTCTTCCCCAAGAACAGAGATGTGACAGCCAATTATTAATCATGGCTTCTGATTAGTGAATTCATATTGCTGGGTCCCAGCTCTTAGGGCAGCTATTTCAACCGGCCTTGGACAAAGGCAGGAGCAGTCACTGTCTCAACACCAACCTGGATCTTCCCCAGACAGGGGCAGAGGCAGTGGAGATTTAAAGATGCAGGGATTCCTCAGGGCTGCAGGGGAAAGTTAGCTGAGGGACTGCATTTGCTGGACAGTCCAGGAAAGCTAAGCTATGGGGAGCTGTGATAGGCTACTGTGTCAACTCATCCAGGTAACTGTGCCCAGTTGTTTCTTCAAGCAAGCACTGGGCTAATTGTAATACAAGGACATTTATGGGCTTTAGTCACCAGTGAGTTTACTGCATAGATGGCAATTACATCTACAATCAACCTGGGACACTGCCATCAGCAATGAGTGATGCTTTTATCCAAACAGTTGGATGCCTTAAAAGGGGAAGTGTTTTCAGCATTCAGAGAGAATTTCCCAGCTGGTCTTTGGACAGCCAAAGTCTCCTGGAAACTCATCAAGACCTTCATTAGACTTTCATCGGAGCCCCTGGTTTGCAGCCTGCCTGCGGAACCTGGACTTGTGCATCCCCACGGTCACATGAGAGACTCTTATAAGATCTCATACTATTTACAGATATCTCCTGTTGATTCTGTTTCCCTAGAGAACTCTGACTAATACAGAAGCATCAGGAAAACTGTTGGTGCCCTTCCTAACTCCCTCCTACAGAACAATCTGGAGCCAGACTGGACTTTCTTCCTGGGTCCCTGGCCTGTAATGGCAGAGAATACCCAAACTGGGAAAGTGCCCCCTGGAGTAACCCTCATTCCAGAACTTGCCCTCCAGGCAAATGCAGTGAGACAGCCAAAGGAGTGTAGGACACTATAGTGGCTGGCAGTCTGGGATAAAGGCCTGCCTGCTTCAGATACCCTGGAGAGAGAGGTTTGTCCCCTGGGAAACAGAGGGTACAACCAAATCCCTGTAAACAGTGGAACTCCAAAATAACTAATAAGCAAAAGCCCAGGACAAGACAGAGGCCCAGTAAGACAAGGAAACTCCTGCACAGTGCATTTGCCTTGAGGAGATAAGAGGCCAAAGTTCAAGAAAATCTGTCCTATCACCAGTTGGTTACAAAATCAAGAAACACACGTCACAGGGAGTAAATCCCAGAGTTAACATTTTAAAATATTAAAATATACAGGGAGACTTCCAGGAAGATGGCTGACTAGTAAGACACAGGAATCTCTTCTCCAGAAAAATAGCTAAAGAACAGGCTGAAAGAGCTCCAAAATAGATCTTCTAGGGTTTAGGACAGCAGGGGAAGGCTGCACACCACCCAGAGGAGAGAGGGACAAAAGAGAGAAATCGCGACGACAGAACCATGAGTTGCAAACAGCAGTGGCGGCTGCTGCCGGCACCCTCCCCCACACTCCTCAGAATTCTCAGGCCTCTGGGCCTGCGACTACAGACAAAGGGGGCTCCAGGGATCTACCACTCCCAGAAAGGGGAGAGAGAGGGACACAGCCTTGGGCTGACTCAGGTTCTCACCCGCAAATTTGGGCTACGGAGCCCCACGGACCCTTCCACCCAGCAGTTTGCCCTGGGAGCCAAGGAAGGACTGGAGAAATCCGACCCCCGCAACCTCCCTCTCTTCTAGCCTGGACTAATTGTTGAGGACTCCACAGGAGAGGGGAGAGAGAG
>JAQZBX010056225.1:0-18244 GCA_029593785.1 Cabassous unicinctus
TTCAGTCGTTCATATGTGGTTGAGCCCTGAATTTCAGGAGAGTTGTCACCAACACCTACTCTCCAGTTCTTCAGACTTGCCCAGTACAACTAACGCTTTGTAACAAATGTTTCATAACATTGCAAGGTGTTGGTGGAGGGGTGATGTATGGGACCCTTTTATGATGTTATGCATGATTATTTGTAAGTTCACAACTTTTACTATACACTTATTATTTATGTATATTCATGTACGAATGATATGATTCATTAAAAACGTATATTTGAAAAATGTTGATGATGGACAAGTTTCATTCTAAAAAACAAAGAGTATATTCAACTGCAAGCAAAACAGTTTCTTCTATCTACCCTATAATATATAAGCCCCTACTAATCTGAAGCAGAACGGACATCATCCCAAATTCTTCAAGATTGAGGAATAAACAAATATAAGGGGAGTGCAACCATAGAACAAAGTTGATTTATTGTTACTGTAGTTACTAGCATGAGGGAAATAAGAACTTGTGACACTGATATAAAGATAGTGGTTACTAGATGTTCTGAGGAGAGGGGAAGGGAAGAATATGTAGATTGAAGGGCATTTTTTGGGCATTGGATTTTTCTGTTTGATACTGAAGGTACTTATCTTAAGGAAGTGCTTTATAGATAAAGAACAGAAGGTGCTCTGAGTCATATAGGAAGGTACTGGAAAGGTAAAGAAGAAAATTGTAAATTGCTCACCCTTGTGCCTGGAAATGGCACATATACCTCACCCTCACAGCAAGTAGCCTTGGTGCCCCTGGCTCCCTGCTTCCAAGGAAGTGGGAGGGGGTGTTCCATTGGAGAAAGTGGCATCTGGCAGAGGGTGTAGAGCAGTTTCTTTGTGGTGACTTCAAACAGGTGAGCCCCCTTTGAATCTTAAAAGGGACGCTAACCCAAGAGGGAGAGGGTAGTGGGGATTCACTCAGGCAGGATGCCAGGCCGAGCTGCCTGCCTGGGGAGAGAAATTAATTAGATTAGAGACGGGGCAGGGACAGTTGCTTAATCAGCAGGACCCTAGCAAACTATAGAAGTCTAAAAATGCCTTAGTGAAAAGGGGCAAATAGATCTCTGAATACCGATCAACCTAAGGAGACAATTTAGCTCAGTGGAGGAATTCCTTCCTTGAATATATGAAGCCCCTTGTTCAATTCCTGGGTCTCTCAAGAGAGGGATCCTCCTGTTTATCAGGCATCCAGCTGATAGTTTATGACAGGGAACATATAGTCATCCTTTTTGTTTAAGGATTTCTTAGATCTGTTATTTTTTTTAATGTTCCTTTTTTATTTTAAGTTTTTACATTTTAATCGCTAAAACCTGGTTCATCACCTGCAGAGGGCAGGCTGCAGGGTGACTGATTGATGAATGCCAGCAGCCTATAAGCAACTTAGGGCACTAAAGAGAAGGCTGTTTCTCCTTGTTTTTTTTGTTTATTTGTTTGTTTTTTTGTTTGTTTGGTTGTTTTTGGTTTTTGTTTTTTGTTTTTGGTTGTTCTTGCTGCTGCTGTTTTGTTTCTTGTTTGTTGTGTTTCTGCTTTCTTTGTCCTCCCTCATTATTTTTCTTTTACTGATATTTTCTACCTATTTCATTTCTTTTATTTCCTTCATTTTTCTATCTTCAAGTTTTTGGTTGTTTTTCATTAATTCAACCACTTTTTTTGGTCTTCAATGTTTTACTTTTTATTTCTCTCTCTTATTTTTTTCCCCTAATTTTCTTTCTTTAATTTTTTACTTTCTCTTTTTTCTGTTTCTCTCTTCTCATCATTCTGGCCTTTTAATTCATTCTATATATTTTTCTTTATTTTGTTTTCATTTCTTTTTTTTTTCTATTCCACTTTTTAAATCTTATTCCTCTGTACTTCCTATGAGTTTTAATCATGTTATTTACTTTCCTAGGTCTTGTACAACTCCTCTTCTATATTTTTTACTGTTATTACTATTATTCTTTTTCTCTTCTTATCTCATTATTTATTACTGGTCCTAAATATTTTTTTTTCAAGTGAACATACACAACAGCATGGAAATAGATTAAGAGGAACCAAGTGTCAAACTGAAATCTTACAACACACATAAAAACAACAAAATAAAGCACTAGAGTAGAAAGAGAATCTAGCTAACTGAATAATCCCATCAACATAAACAGATGCTTAGACATCAACAAAAAATTACAACCCATACTAGGAAACAGGAAGACATGGCCCAGTCTAACAAACAAACTAAAGCACAGAAGGAGATGCAGAATGTGGAACAACTAATCAAAGATGTTCAAACAAATATCATGAATCAACTTAATGAAGTGAAGGAAGAGAGTAAGGATATTAAGAAGACACTGGGAGAACATACCGAAGAAATTGTATACATATGTAAAAAGATAACGGATATTATGGTGATGAATGGCACAATGCAAGAAATAAAAAAATACACTAGAAGCATATAACAGCAGATTAGAACAGGCAGAGGAAGGAAACAGTGATTTGGAAGGCAGTACATCTGAAATCAGACAGAGAGTAGAACATATAGATAAAAAGATAGAAAAAAATCAAGCAGGGACTTGGGGGCTTGATAAGATTAAGTGCTGATTTCTCATCTGAAATTGTGGAGGCAAAAACGCAGTGGTATGACATAGCTAAGGTGCTAAAAGAAAAAAAAAATTCCAGCCAAGAATTCTCTATACAGCAGCTGGTATTCAAAAATGAGGGAGACTTCAAAATATTCACATATAAACAGAAATTAAGAGAGTTTGTCAATAAGAAACCTGCCCTTCAGGAAAGCTAAAGGGATTTCTGCAGGTTGAAAGGACAAAACAGGAGTGAGAGAGTTGGAGGAGCATGTAAGAATAATTGAAAAGATAAAAGATAAATAAAAACAAGCATGATACATATAAACTTAAAGAAAATATAGCTAATATATGTAATTCCATACAGTAATAACACAGAGTGTTATTGGCTTCAAATCTCCAACTAAGAGGCCCTGATTGGTAGAATGGATAAGGGAATATGACCTACCTATATGCATCTACAAGAAACTGACCTTAGACCCAGGGATACAAGAAGGCTAAAATGAATGTTTGGAAAACAATTTTACATGCAAACAAAGAAAAAAGTGTGGGAGTAGCTATACTAATATCAGAGAAAATAGACTTTAAATGCAAAATTATTGTAAGAGACAGAGAACACTATTTATTAATAAAAGGGGAAATCTATCAAGAAGAAAGAAGAAACACAAACATTTATGCACCTAACCAAGGAGCCTCAAAATACATGAAGCAAACATTGGAAAAATTAAATGGAGAAATAGATTCCTCTACAATTATAGCTGGGGACCTTAATCCACCATTATCACCATTAGACAGAATATTTAGACAGAGAATCAATAAAGAAACAAAAACCTTGAATAATATATTGGAGTATCTGGACCCAATAGACATATACAGAACATTACACCAAAATACAGTAGGACATACATTCTTCTTGAGTGCACATTGATCATTCTCCAAGATAGTCCAAACGCTATGCTACAGAACATATCTCAATGAATTCAGAAAGATTGAAATTGTACAAAGAAATTTCTCTGACCACAATTCAATGAAGCTGGAAATCAGTAGGGAGCAAAGAAGCAGATTAAGCACAAAGATGTGGCAGTTAACAACACACTTTTAGACCATCAGTGGGTCAAGGAGGAAATAAAAAAAATCAGTAATTACCTTGAAATAAAAGAAAATGACAAAAGAAAGTATCAAACCAATGGGATGCAGCAAAAGCGATACTAGGAGGGAAATTCATAGCCATAAATGACTATATTAAAAAGAAGAAAGAGCTAAAAATCAACATCTTACTGCATACCTGGAAGAACTAGAAAAAGAAAAACAAACTAACCCCAAAGGAAGTAGAAAGAAGGAAATAACAAAGAATACAGCAGAGCTAAATGAAATTGAAAATAAGAAAACACTAGAAAAAACAAACAAAACCAAATGCTGGTTCTTTGAGAAGATTAATAAAACTGACAAAACCTTAGCTAGAGTAACAAAAAATAAATAGAAGATGCAAATACATAAAATAAGATATGAGGAAGGGGATATCACCACTCACCCCACTGAAATAAAGAGTATCATAAGAGGATACTTCGAAAAATTGTATGCCAACGAGATGGATAATTTAGAGGAAATGGACAAATTCCTAGAAACAGACAAACAGCCTACATTAACAAAAGAAAAAATTGATGAACTCAACAGACCAATCACATGTAACAAGATTGAATAAGTTATCAAAAACCTCCCAACTAAGAAGAGCCCAGGAGCAGATGGCTTTACAGGTGAATTCTACCAATCATTCCAGAAGAACTAACACTAATCCTGTTTAAACTCTTCCAAAAATAGAAGTGAAGGGAACATTGCCTAATTCATTCTTTGATGCCAACATCACCTTAATATCAAAGACAAAGACGCCATAAGAAAATAAAACTATAGACCAATATTTCTAATGAACCTAGATCCTAAAATCCTCAACAAAATACTTGCTAATCGTATTCAGCAACCCAGCAAATGAATTATGTACCATGACCAACTGAGTTTCATCCCTGGTATGCAAGGCTGATTCACCATAAGAATTCCAATCAATGTGATACACCACATAAACAGATTGAAAGGAAAAATCACATGAACACCTTTATAGATGCAGAAAAAGCAATCAACAAAATATAGCAGGCTTTCCTCATAAAACCACTTCAAAGATAGGAAAAAAGGAAATTTCCTCAACACAGCGAATGATATATATGAAAACCCCACAGCTAACATCATATTCAATGGTGAAACCCCAAAAGCTTTCCTTCTAAGATCTGGAACATGACAAGGATGCTGACTGTCACCACTCTTATTTAACATTGTGTTAGAAGTAATTGCTTGAGCAATTATGCAAAGAAAAAGATATTTTAAAAAGTATACAAATTGGAAAGGAAGAAATAAAATTTCACTATTTGCAGATGATATGATCATATACATAGAAAGCCATGAGAAATATAAAAGAAAGCTTCTAGAGCTTATAAATGAGTTCTGTAAAGTGGCAGGTTATAAGATCAAAGTGCAAAGATCAGTAGCATTTCTGAACTACAATAATGAGTAATCTGAGGAGGAAATTAAGAAAATATTCCCATTTACAATAGCAACTATAAGAATCAAATACCTAGGAATAAATTTAAGTAAAGATGTAAACAATTTTATGCAGAAAACTACACAACACTGCTAAAATAAAACCAAAGAAGACCTAAATAAATGGGAGAATATTCCCTATTCATGGATAAGAAGGCTAAATATCATTAAGATGTCTATCCTACTCAAACAGATTTACAAATTTAATGCAATCCCAATAAAAATTACCACAGCATTTCCCACTTAATTCGAAAAGCTAACTATGAAATTTATTTGGAAGGGCAATGGTTCCCAAATAGACAAAGACATATTGAAAAAGAAAAACGAAATCAGAGGAATCACACTACTTAACTTTAAATTATACTACAAATCTACAGTGATCAAAAGTACATGGTATTGGCACAAGAATATACATACTGACTAATGGAACTGAAATGAGAGTTCTGATATAGATCCTTGCATATAAAACAATTGATATTAGACAAGACCCCCAAACCCAATCAACTGGGAGAGAATGGCCTCTTCAACAAATGGTGTTTGGAGAACTGGAAATCTATATACAAAAGAATGAGAGAGGAACACCATCTCACACCTTATAGAAAAATTAACTCAAGATGGATCAAAGATCTAAATATAAAAGCCAAGACCACAAAGATCTTGGAAGAAAATTTTGTATAGCCTCTACAGGATCTTGAATTAGGAGATATTTTCATGAAATTTGCAACAAAAGCATGAGCAATGAAAGAAAAAACAGATAAACGGGACCTCTTTAAACTAAATATACTTGCACCTCAAAGGAGTTTGTCAAGAAAGTAAAAAGGTAGTCTACTCAATGGGGGAAAATATTTGGTAACCTTATGTCTGATAGGGGCCTAGTATCCAGCATATATAAAGAAATCCTACACCTCAAAAATAAAAAGACAAACAACCCATTTTAAAAATGGTCAAGCGATTTGAATAGACATTTCTCCAAAGAAGAAATAGAAATGGCTAAAAAGCACATGAAAAGATGCAAAACATCACTAGCTATTAGAGAAATGCAAATTAAAACTACAAAGAGATAAAATCTTACAACCATTAGCCTGGAAGCTATTAAATAAACAGGACTACAATTGTGAGAGGATTTGGAGGAATGGGAACCCTTATCCACTGCTGGTGGCAGTGTAGAATGGTGCAGCCATTGTGGAGAACAGTTTGGAGTTTCCTCAGGAATTTAACTATAGAACTGCCATGTGATCCAGTAATCCCACTGCTCGGTATATAATCAGAAAAATTGAAAACAGGGACATGAACAGATATATGCACAACAATGTTCATAGCAGCATTATTCACTATTGCCAAAAGTTGGAAACAGCCCAAATATCCATCAACAAATGAATGGTTAAAAGATTGTGGTATATACATACAATGGAATAATACTCATTTGTAAGAAGGAATTTATTACCACATGGGATAACATGGATGAATCATGGAGACCTTATGTTGAGTGAAGAAAGCCAGGCACTGAAGGACAAATATTGCAAGTCCTCACTGATATCAATTAAGCAAATTGAGCAGACTCACAGGGCTAGAGTCTGGAAGCTGGGTTTACAGGTGACAGAAAGGGAGAAGAAGGTTGTGAGTCAATGGTCATATGGACAAATTCTATGATAAGGTGGAAGGTTGTAGTTGTGCAGTGGATGGGCTTGACAATGGTTCGGTGATATTATTGGGTTGCGTGGTGTTGATTTGTGATGTAGGTAGTGTTGGGAGGCTGGGCTGGACTCTACATGGAACTGGGAGAAGGGTTGGGGGAGCGCCTGGATGAACACTGGAGATTTGTGGGTATGTGGTTGAAACTACAATGTTGGGACTGTTCTTTTGCCAATATGGCATGGGAGGGTTGCTGATTTATAGTGTTGATGTGGGGCCATTTGGGAAAGGGTACACCTGGGGCAGGCTTCTAGGGAGTGTGTGAGTGTTCATCTCATTATAGTGTGGTGTATCAGTGGGTGGAGACTCACATAATGAGCGGGAAGTTGTTGGAGTCACATCCTGGGGAGTCCTGTAATATTCTCAAATACAGGGGTGGGAGTCTTTCAAGAGCATAGGCAGTGCCTAATAGGGGAGGCCAGGCCAGTATGTCAAGCCCTCAATGTTTCAAGTAACCATAAATCTTGTTCTTCAAGGAGTGAAGCATGGTGGTTGCCATGGATCCCAAGGGGAGGAATAAAATAGATGGAACATGGGGTATTTTGGGAGGCGATGGAAGTGTTGTACATGGTCTTGCAATGATGGATACAGGCCATGTTAAATTTCATCAAAATTTATTAAAGTGTATTGTTCAAAATGTAAGCCATAATGCAAATCATTGACCATGGTTAGTAGTAATGTTTCAATATTTGTGTATCTATTGTGACAAATGTACCATACACATGTAAAATGTTATTAATATGGGAAATGGGAAAAGGGGGAAGATGTAGGGTATATGGGAATTCCCTCTATTCTTTATGTGACTTTTCTGTAACCTAAAGCTTCTTTGAATACAAAATATAAAAAGTAAGACACTGGGGGAATAAACAGAAGAAAATGTCACTGCACATATAAGATAACAAATCTTACCCTGATGAAAGACATGATAACAAATTTTTAAAATTTTATATTTTTAATTATTTTCTTATTATTCCAAAATTTTGTAAATTTTTTTAATTTTAGTTTTTATTTTCAAAACTATCTTTATTATTTCATTTTCTTATGAAGACAAATTAGTTTATATGGCAATGAGACTTCAAAGTAAGTTGGTAGATCATTCCAGAGGCTACGCTTATGCACATATCAGCAGGATCACATTGACTGTCAAAGGAAATATTGTCACAAATAATGGAGACATCCAAACTTGATAGGCAGGTCAGAGAGCTCAAGAGTTTGGTGCCTTGCCAGTGGATGTTTAATGGAATTTATGTTACCCAGTGTGACAGAGTTGGACACAGTTGTGGTTTCCCTGCACATGGCTCTTCTTCCCCTTCTATTTGAACCTATAGTTAATGCTAGAGTTGATAGGTGTATTTAAAAGAGACTTAAATCTTGGGGATGTCCATGTGCTGGCTGTCCCCTGAATCTCAACAGAGTTGCAACACCTACTCTACAGTTCATTGGACTCATCCAGGAAATTAACAAGGAGATGATGATGGACAACCACTATCCCAAGAAACAGAGAGAGTCTGCAACTGTAAGAAAGATAGTCTATTCCATCTTCCACATGGGATCTAAGACCCCTCTCAATTAGAGGTGGAGTGGGCATCACCATCCCAAATCCTCAGGATTGGGGAATGAATGATGGACTAGAGAAGACTTACTGGTAATCTAGTATAGACTTATTATTGTGATTCTAGCAACGGAAGAACTTTTATCATTGATGTGGAGGCAGTGGCCATTTGAGATTCTAAGGGGAGGGAGAGAGAAAAACATGCATAATATGGGGCCATTTTGGGGACTTGGGAATTGTCTTAAATGATGTTGCAATGACAGATACAAGCCATTTTATATCTTGTCAAAACTTACAAAATTGTGCAAGTGAGAGTGTCAACTACCATGCAAACTATAATCCACACTTATTGGCAATGCTCCAAAATGTGTTCATAAATTATAACAAATGTACCATACTAATGAAGGATCTTGTCAATGTGGGAAAATGTGGGAGGGGAAGGGAGTGGGACATATAAGAATCCCTATATTCTTTATGTAACATTTATGTAATCTAAGTACATTTTAAAAAACAAAAATTATATTTAAAATTAATTAATTAATTTAAAAAATCACTGAACTGGATTGGATAAGGAAAGTCTTCTGCACAGATTGAGAATAGTTGGATTCTTTTACAACTCCCTTAATACAGTAATGTTGTATCTGTGGCTCATAACACACATAATCCAGAAGTAAAGATATAATAATATGTGTATGTAATTAATTAAAAATATAATCAGTATGATTTTGAATTTATGATCAATTAAAAACAAAATTAATGACTGATAGTCTGAAATAGATTCAATAATTTGGTGCCTCCTCATAATGAAGCACTATTCATCATTACCAGTGTTTTGGATAATGTTTACTGATAAGGTAAATATTTATGCTTATTAATGAAAATATTGGTTGACAAAATGGAAACAAATTTTATAGTTAACTCTGATAGCAAAGACATTCTTTTTCCTTTTCACCACCACAGAATTGAATATGAGCATATATACTTGAGGGGCTTGGGGATGGGTGGGAGAGTTGGTCTTTGATATTGTCTGACTGGAGATAGTGCAAATGTCCAGTTAAGAAATGCCTTCATTCATGCTTTTCCATGAGAAAACGCTGTTCTAGACACTATACAACTACACATTAATTAGCAACTCTGAAATACAGATCCCCAAGGTTGAGAGATTCATTATCCTATGGACCTCTCATTTTTCAAGATGTGTTTTCCTCCAGGGAATATGGTTGAAGAAATATTTGCTTTAGCCTTGCTTGTGGGTATTGGGCAGTGACATTGGCTTCAGGAGAGAAACCCTGTATGCTGAAGTCACATCACTTGCTATCTTCTTCTTTACATATTGGCAAAGTAAGAGGAAGAAGGGGAATGAGATTTGGAGGACTAGAGTCAGCTGCCTTATTTCCATATCTCACAACTTCTCCCAGTTACCTTGATAAATACCAACCAACTCAGCTACTTCCTGCAATGGCTCACTTAGTCTCTCCTACAGACCTTCCAGGATTTCTTTCTGAGATCTGACATTTATGAATCTAACTCAAATGAAATCATTATTGTTCATCACACAAGAAGAATCACATACAATTCATGGGGAATGGGGGAAGAAAATTCTTGATCTTTTTGTCAAAAGAGAAAGGATATTATTCCAAGGATTTCTTCCTCTTCTAAACAGTACTTGATAGCTGATGTTCATATTTCCAATTTTGTAAGATATCAGGGAGGGAAAATTGGTTTCTAAATCTTTGCTGTGTTGAAATTGTATGCACACATACAAATACACAAACACACACACACACATTTCAAACTCCAAGCTCCAAAAACAGGTCACTGTCCTCAGGTCTGTTAAGCCACAACTCTCAGATGTGAACTGTGGCAAAGGATATTACTTCCAAATCTCACTTTCAATTAATATGCCAGTTCTATTGGATGGCAGAGAGCAGTCACTATTCACTATGAACTGGATAAAATGTAAATTAAGGAATGGGCTGTAGTGGTAAGCCCTCCTCAGATGATTCCTCATAATTCAAGTTTTAAAAATAATTTAGAACATTGCAATGGGAGATATGGGAAGACTATTTACATATTTTCATTTCATTTCTGATTCTGACATAAGTAGGACACATATCAGTACTTACATTAACGCTATTCTCCTTTGCAGATCTGAACATTACAAAAAGATCATTTCTCAAGCTGCTTCCAAATCTAACATCGCATTAGATTAAGTGACTTTGAAATTTGATACCAAATTACAAAATTGGTAATTAGTACATTTCTGCTTAATGAAGGTTGAATAACATATGAATTCTTAGAGGAAGACATTACATTCTGAAAAAGTCCTCATTTAAGATGAATTTTAAATTTGAAAGTATGTAAATTGTGCTCTTTTCTGGAGGTGATGGAAATAACTTCTTGTGCTCCCATTTGATCCCAGGAGTAGAATATTTGAATTAATTGAAATGTGATTTTTAAATACTAAAACTAAAACACATCAAATTGGTATAAATTAGCATTTTACATTAAGCAACATTAGAAATAAGCAACATGTGGGAATCTATAAAACATGTTTATCAAGTTTTCTGAGAAGTTTTTATTAGCTAAAGGAAGCAGAACCTTTAGCTCTAGAATTTAAAATTCTAAAATCTTATTCTTTCTTCTATTTAAGATACAATCATACTAATGAAATATAAGCATGCCTGAATAAAAATCACAAATTAAGCTTTCATTCATTATCTCTTATAACAAGTGATTCAGTCAGATACTATTTTAACAGCAGCTTAATTTGGTGCAAAGTGATAATATACAAAAGAGTAAATAAAGAAGCACAGTGAACTATATAACCTGTTTTCTTTATTGTGCAGAATTATCTAAAATGAGATGATGAAGACAAATTTTTCCTTTTCATGACTTTGCCCAGTGCAGTACTTTGTTTTTAACTATTGACTGTTTGCAGGTGAGTTTTCTCCTTATTTTATCAAATACATTTTCTTATTATCTCCAAATGCAGTATTTTGTCTTGAACTATTGATTGTTTCTGTGTGAGTTTTTTCCTTACTTTATCAAATACATTTTATGTTACATAACTTGGAGAATGTGTGCATGTCTGAGTTAGATTGCTTATTTTTATCTAAATACAGCAGAAATATCTTAGTTCTACCAACTTTAAGAAATATAAAATTATCTTATAAATAATCACAAACCAGTTGTTAAAGAATATTATAAGTCAATTTAGATTTCCTTATACTAAAACCTGCCTATGATAGATGACAATCACTCCCTAATCAGATAATTCCTTGTAAGAAACACAGCCTACCTTGTCTAAGAGACAGAGAAGACATGAAATATATCTCAATAATTTTTCTGATCCACTTCTCCCCATATTTCTGTGCTCTAATTTCTGTAATAAAGGACAAAGGTTACTTATAATCTATTTAGTATTTGATAGTCTCAGTATTCACATCCTCTTGTCCCTCCCAATAAGAGTATTGCATACATGCTAACACTGGGAGATTTTCTCTTGTATTTTAATTAGATTACTTTCAAAAATATTTACCAGGAAATGGGGGAAAGAGAATGGACCTATGAATGAAAGAGGATTGGTTAAATGTTCATTTAGAAAAGAATGTTGATACAAAACAATGCCTTCATTTAAGGACACTGTTTAAATAATTACTTATTTTCCTTTCTCTGTGAAAACCCAAAGAAAAACCTCATTTAGAGTTTTACTTCAAATATTATTTAATTATACTTCAAATAAGTAAATAGTAATAAAGATATTTTCCTAAATTGAATTCCCAGTGCCCATTTTTCTGTTTTCCAAAGTAGGCCACTGGAGAAAATCAATTTGATGTCTGGGAGAGATTTTATTTTGCTTGGATTCTCAGACCACCCACACCTTGAGGTGGTCCTTTTGTGGTAGTCTTGATATCCTATCTTCTGACACTCATTGGCAACTCAGCCACCATCCTGGTCTCCTGTCTGGACTCCAAACTCCACATGCCCATGTATTTCTTCCTCACAAATCTCTCCTTCCTTGACCTCTGCTTCACTACCAGCATTGCCCCCCAGCTATTGTGGAACCTGAAGGGACCATCCAAGACCATCATGTCCACTGGCTGTGCCATACAACTCTATGTGTTGTCTCACTGGGATCCACTTAACTGTGTTCTCCAAACTGTCATGGCACTTGACCACTATGTGGCCGTGTGTAGACCTCTCAGTTATACTGCTGTCACACTTTGCAAGGCAGGAATAGCGTGGCTCAGTGGTGTGGGAAACAGTCTCATCCAGAGTACCATCACCCTTCAGCTTCCCCAATGTGACCATCACCATCTCCACCACTTCTTGTGTGAGATGCATCCCGTGATCAAGTTAGCATGTGTTGACATCTATGCGAATGAAGTCCAGCTCTTTATGGCCACCCTAGTTCTGATACTTCTTCCTATGACCTCCTGTGGACTCATTGTTCAAACAGTGGTAAAAATTAAGTGAGCCTAAGCTTGACACAAGGCCCTGGGGACCTGTAGTTCCCATCTAATATTTGTGTCCCTCTTCTTTGGGCCCAGCTCGTCCATCCCCATCCAACCAAAGTGATCCTATGACCAGGGCAAATTCCTCACCCACTTTTGCACAGTTGTGACTCCCACCCTCAATCTCCTCATATACACTCTGAGAAACAAGAATGCCTACATCAGGGAAGCCGAAGGGTGATGGTACTGTGGATGAGACTGTTTCCCACTCCACTGAGTCACGCTATTCCTGCTAAGATCTTGCAAAATGAAGGGTGCATGACAGCAGTGTAACTGAGATGTCTGCACACAGCTACATAGTGGTCAAATGCCATGACAGTAAGAACACAGTAAGTGGAGCCCAGTGAGAGTGGTACATAGACCTGTATGGCACAGACTGTGGACGTGGTGGTCTTGGCAGGTCCCTTCAGGTTCCACAGTAGCTGGGGGAAATGCTGGGAGTGAAGAGGTCAAGGAAGGAGAGATTTGTGAGGAAGAAATACATAGGCGTGTGTAGCTTGGAGTCAGGAGACCAGGATGATGGCTGAGTTGCCAATGAGCATCAGAAGATAGGATATCAAGACTACCACAAAAAGGACCACCTCCAGGTGGCTGGTCTGAGAATCCAAACAAAATAAAATCTCCCCCAGATGTCAAATTGATTTTCTCCATTGGCTTACTGTGGTAAACAGACACATGGGCATTGGGAATTCAATTTAGGAAAATATCTTTATTGCATTTTACTTATTTGAAGTATAATGAAATCATATTTGAAGTAAACTTCTCGATGAGTTTTTCCTGTGGGTCTTCACAGAGAAAGGAAAATAAGTAATTATAAAAAGGTGTCCTTAAAGAAGGCATTGTTTTGTATCAACATTTTTTCTCAATAAACATTTAACCAACCCTCCTCCATTCATAGGACCTCTCTCTGTTCCCCATTTCCTGATAAATTCTTTGAAAATTATCTACTTATAGTTCAAGAGAAAACCTACCAGTTTTAGCATCTATGCAATACTCTTATTTGGAGGGAAAAGAGGACGTGAATACTGAAACAATTAATTACTAAATTAGTGACCTTTGTCCTTTGTTACAAAAATTAGAGCACAGAAATATTGAGAGAAGTGAGTACTGGCTCAGAAGCATAATTGAGATATACTTCATATCTTCTCTGTGCCTTATACAAGGTAGGTTGTGTTTCTTACAAGTAATTATCTGATTATGGAGTGATTGTCATCTATCATGGGCAGGTTTTAGTATAAGGAAAGCTAAATTGTCTTATAATATTCTTAAACAACTTGCCTATGATTTTTAAATGCTAATTTTATATATCTTAAAATTGGTAGAACGATGATGTTTCTGGTATATTTACATTAAAATAAGCGAACTAACTCAGACACCCACACATTTACCAAGATAGATAGCAAGAAAATGTATTTGATAACACAAGGAAAAAACTAACCTGCAAACACTCAATATATAAATACACTCTACTGCATTTAGAAAAGTCACGAAAAGGCAAAATATGTCTTGATCAACTCATTCTATGTTATTCTGCACAAATAAATAAAGAGATTATATAGTCCAGCATACTTTATTTGCTCTTTTGTATAGTATTACCTTTGCACCAAATTTACCTGCTGCTAAAATAGTATCCGACAGAATCATTTGTTACAAGAAATAAAGAGTTAAGTTTTAAGTTGTCATTTTTTTTCAGGTATGTTTATATATCATAATAACACATGCATCTTAAATGGAGAGAATTAAATAGAATTTTAAATTCTGGAGCTAAAGGTTCAGATTCATTTGGCTAATAAAAACTCCTCAGAAAACTTGATAAACATGCTATATAGATTCCCCCAAGTTGCTTTTTCCTAAAGTTACTTAATGCAAAATGCTAATTTATACCATAATTGATGTGTTTGAGTTTTGTATTTAAAAATCACATTTCAATTAATTCAAATATTCTACTCCTGGGATCATATGGGAGCACAAGATGTTATTTCCATCACTTCCAGAAAATAGCAAAATTTACCTGCTTTGGAATGTAAAATTCATCTTAAATGTGAATTTTTTCAGAATGTAATGTCTCCCTGTATGAATTTATAGTTCCCCAACCTTTATTAAGCAGATATCTACTAATTAATATTTTTCTAGTTTAGTATCAAATTTAAAAATCACTTAATCTAATATGATCTTAGATTTGGAAGCAGTTTGAGAAATCATCTTTTTTTAATGTTCAGATTTGCAAAGAAAAATAGCATTAATGTAAGTGCTGAAAAGTGTCCTACTCATGTCAGAATCAGACATGAAATCAAAATATGTAAATAGTCATCCCATAGATTCCCACTGCAATATCCTAAATTATTTTTAAAACTTGGATTATGAGGAATTATCTGAGGAGGGCCTACCATTACAGTCCTTTCTTTAATTTACATTTTATCCAATTTATTATAAATAGTGACTACTCTCTGCTATCAAATAGAGCTGGCTTATTAATTGAAAGTGAGATTTGGAGGTAATAGCCTTTTCCACCGTTCACATCTGAGAGTTGTGGCTTAATAGACCTGAGGAGAATGACCAGAGATTGGGATCTGGAGTTTGAAATGGGTGTGTGTGTTTGTGTATGTGTGCACAAAATTTCAAAACAGCAATATTTAAAAACCAATTTTCCCCACTTGATATCTTACAAAATCTGAAATATGAACAACAGCCATCAAGTGCTGTTTAGAAGAGGAAGAAATCCCTAGAGGAATATGTTTTTCCTTTTGACAAAAGATCAAGAATTTTCTCTTCCCCCTAAGCATTGTTTGTGATTCTTCTTGTGCTATGAACAATAATGATTTCATTTCAGTTAGATTCATAAAGGTCAGACCTCAGAAAGAAATCCTGAAAGGTCTCTAGGAGAGACCAAGTGAGCCCTGGATGGAAGGGTCTGGGTTGGCTGATGTTGGTCAAGGTAACTGGGTGAAGTGTGGAGGTGAGGAAATAAGGCAGGTGACTCCAGTCTTCCAAATCTCATGCTGCTTCTCCCTTTTTAAGTTTCCCAATATGGAGAGAAGAAGATAACAATTGATGTGACATCAGCACACAGAGTTTCTCTCCTGAAGCCAATGTCACTGCTCAATACCCATGAGCAAAGCTAAATAATTCTTCAGCCATATTCCCTGGAGGGAAACAGATCATGAAAAATGAGAGGTACTTAGGATACTGAATATCTCAAGACATTGGGGATCTGTATCTCTAAGTTGCTAATTAATGTGGAGTTGTATAGTGTCCAGAACAGGGTTTTCTCGTGAAAAAACATGAATGAAGTAATTTCTTAACTGGATATTTTCAGAATCTCCTGCCAGACAGTATTCTAGACCAACTTTCCCACCCATCAAGAATATCTGTTCTATCTTCAGTTCTGTGGGTGATGAAAAGGAAAAAAGCACTACCTTTGCTATCTGAAGTTACCTATATATTTGGTTTCCATTTTGTAAACAAATATCTTCATTAATAAGCATAAACATTTTCCATATCAATAAACATTAACCAAGCACTGGTGATTAAATAGTGTTTCACTATGAGGATGCTCCAAATTATCTGAATCAATTCCAAATTATTTGTCATTGATTTTCTTTATAATTTGACTGTAAATTCAAAACTGTACTGATTAGTAGTTTTATAATGAAATATGAGCACATATTATTATATATTTACTTCTGGATTATGTATATTATGAGCCACAGATATAAACATTGCTATATTTAGAGTTGAAAAATAATCCATCTATTTCTCAATCTGTGCACAAGACTTCCCCTACCCATTCCTGTTCAGTGATTATATTTGTTTTATGATCTCTTAGGTAGAAAATTAATCATCAGCCTAGATTTTTTTTAAGACTCAATAACTATTATATTCTCTTACTGTGATTATTATTATTATTCTGTTTCAATAAATGGCACTAGGATGTGCCTAGTACTTTTTAAAATTTTATTTTTAAAGAAACTTATATTCCACAAATGAAAATATTGAAAATTTTATTTTTAAAGGAACTTTAGATTCAATAAATGAAAAAATTGAAAATATTGGGGGTTCCCATATACTCCACGCATTCCCCCTCCCACACACTTCCCCATTAACAACACCTTTCATTAGAATGGTACATTTGTAACAACTGTTGAACACATTTTGATGCATTCTTACTAACCATGGTCTATAGTTTACATTACGGTTTACACTTTGCACTGCATGATTTTATAGTTTTTTAACAAAATATATGATGGCCTGTTATCCATCATTGCAATGTCATTCAGAACAATTCCAATGACCCCAAATTGTCTCATGTTATACTGATTCTTCCCTATCCCTCCCCTCAGAATCTCTGGTGACCAATGTCTTTATATCAATGTTACAAGTTCTTCCTTTGCTAGAGTAATAATAATTCTACTTTAGTCCATAGTTGCATTCCCTCCTTATGTTTGTTCATTCCTCAGTCTTGAGGATTTTAAGATGACTCACCCCAGTTTTAATTTGTTTTATAAAACCTTTCCTAATTCCAAGTTTATGCAAGAATTCATCCATATTTTCTCCTGATCCCCTTATTAAGATTTATTTTTGCAGTGATTTCTTTACATAGTTAATCTTCTCAGGCATATTTTAGTTGAATGGATGGGTCAGAGATATAATATTACCATGATTGTTAGTGAGTTAGTATTTACCCCATGAAATAATTTATCATTTCCTCACTAATTTGCAATGCCAGATTTATGACTTTTTATCATTCCAGACAAATATATTTGTATTTCAAATTTTATGTTTCTTCCAGTGATATATCCCAAAGAGATATAACCCAAAGATATCCAGTGATTGCATTAATTCATGCAAATTCTCCTCTGCTTTTATTCCTGCTGCTTTTTCAGTGGTTTAATTTCACATGACTATTACTTTACAAAACATATGTAGGCCCATTTTTCAGAATTGTTATCCAATGACTTTCAAAATTGTATTTGATAGTTGGGATGGTTAGTTTTATTTCAACAACCCTAATCTAGGTGTTGCGATGAAGATATTTTGTAAATACAGTTAGTATCTACATTCAGTTGATTCCAGGGATTGCACTCAGTAACGTGGTGGCTGTTATCCAATTACTAGAAAAGCTTAGCAGTAAAATTGACATTTTCCAGAGAAGAAGAAATTCTGCCTCAAGATGGCATCATCAAATCTGACCTGCCTTCCAGGTTTTTAATGTGCTAGCCCCCACATTTGTATGAGTCAATTTCTTCAAATAAATAAATCTCATATATGTATCTGTATGAAATATACATATATTTTCTCCCTTTCTCTCTTTCTCTCTCTCTCTC
>JAQZBX010056226.1:0-18235 GCA_029593785.1 Cabassous unicinctus
GGAAGCGAACCCGGGGCCTCTCATATGGTAAACGGGTGCGCTATCCATTGCGCCACAGCCGCTTCCTGCCGTGAGGTTGCTGCATCAGCCCACTGCACCGCTCAGGCCGGCGTGCCCTCACAAGGAGGCCTCGGGGCGCGAACCCGGGCCTCCCATATGGTAAACGGGGGCTCTATCCACTGAGCCACACCCGCTTCCATTATATTTCCTTTTGCTAAAAGTCTCACTGTCAAGAATGACACCTTGGTTTCCTTTTCTTGACTGTTAAAGAAAATCACGGTACTGATTGTGAAAGGTGAAGAAGTATAATTGATGCTTCATGAAATACATGAAAGGTTGGAAGGAGTGTTAGATTCAGAAAGAGAATTTCATGGGTATTTCTGTATTTTTGATAAGTAGAGGATATATCCGGTGATGTAACAGGACTCTGATTTATTTAAACGTTGGTAAAAGATTTTTAAAGCCACGATTTAAACCCACTTGTTTCCTTTTTCTTTTTTATGTCATTTTTTTTTTGAATAACGATCAAAAGATGACACCAGTCCCCCAAAAGACAAGGGCACGTGGAGAAAAGGTATCCCCAGCATCGTGAGGAAGACGTTTGAGAAGAAGCCTGCGGCCACGGGCACGTTTGGGGTTAGGCTGGACGACTGTCCACCGGCCCACACGAACCGGGTAGGAGCCAACAGCTGGACGTCCTGAAGCCCACCCTTCCCGTGGTTCCCTGATAGCGTCTGAGTAGACAGCGTGTCTGTCCATCTATCGAGTATTTTCCTCTTCATAGCAAACCTTAGTTTCTCGAAGCACTTCTGAACCTGTGTGTAGGGGGAGGCATTTCGTCTGTAATGCATTTTTCTAATGTTGTTCAGTCATTAGGCATGTATCTGAAATGGTGGGCAGGAGTTCCTTTTCATGCCATGCGTGTTTCTGCGTTTAGTATCTCAAAGCAAGAGAGTGAAATAAATGTAAACGGGCGTGTGTGTGTTTACAGCCCCAGAGTTAGAAGTCGGACCGTGCGTCGACTGACGTTGCTCTCTCCCCCTCCTCTTCCCTTGACTTCACTCGCCTTCATTCAGCCGAGCTGTCTCCACACTGTCGTTTCTTGCTCTTATTTCCTCTTTAGGATCCTATTTCCTCGTGGGCCTATCTCTTTCTTCTTGGCCTTTCCATTCTCTTCCTACTGTCTCCATATCTCTTGCTGGTTTTGTCTATTCCCAGCTCTGCAATGTCAATATTCTTTATTTTCCCTACATCACATAGCAATTTGTATATTTTCTTTTGGATGAAGAGTGCCTTTAGCTAGGATATACAACAACTGGCTAAATATAAACCTTTGTGCTGTATTAAGTAGGGTGTTTACTTCTTGTTTTGCAGTATATACCATTAATAGTTGACATATGTTGCAAATTAGTTGAAGAAAGAGGTCTTGAATATACAGGTATTTATAGAGTGCCTGGAAATAACGCAGCCATCTCAAGCATGCAAGAGGAGCTCAACAAGGGAATGGCTGATATTGACGTGCAAGATGATGTAAGTGTGTTTATTCCTGATTGAGTAGCTGCTGTCAACGTGTTTTCTTGTGTGGTATTGGCTACAAAAATGCTGTATTTCTATTTTGCATGCCTAGAAATGGCGAGATTTGAATGTGATAAGCAGTTTACTAAAATCCTTCTTCAGAAAACTTCCTGAACCTCTCTTCACAAATGGTGAGTTAACTCCCATGAAAGATACCAGATGAAATAGTTTGAAATTACAGCTATTAGAAAACTATAAGTATTACATTGATCCAGGAATAAAACCTTTTTGTTAAGGAAAACAGGAGTGCTTATTTATATATTAAAAGCATAATTATGTGGGGTTTTTTGTCATTTGGATTTTTTTCTTCTGATAAATTTCTTTGAAAACAGTTTCTAAAAATTGTTTAGATTCAATAAAGTATATATTATCTTTTTCATTCATTACAGTAAGTTAAAATTATCTTGTTATTGTTCTCAATCAAATCTTTGGACATAATACAGTACAATTACTAGGAAAAAAAAAAACATTTTTTTACCAAAGACAAATACTTGAGTGGTATATGTGATACTCGCTATAAAAGACAACTTCACTAGATGTTGTGGTTCGGGAAAGTGGAAAGAATGGACAGGCTACATAAATAAAACATGGTACCTCGGGGAAATCACAAGGATTTTTCTCCTCTTTGATGAAAAGGCTTGGAGGCTCATTAAAAACCATAGCAATATTAGAGACTTCCATTTCAAAGACTATTTGGAATCTTCCATACGTTTTTTTTTGTGTGCATGTGGTTTAAAATTGAACCTAAAGGAAAACTAGATTATAATTCACCCAAGCAATTTAAGATAAACTTGTTTTCTTGTTCATACTGTTGTTGTCAGATAAGTATGCCGACTTTATTGAAGCCAATCGTAAGGAAGACCCTCTAGAGCGCCTGAAAACATTAAAAAGACTAGTAGGTATTTCTTTATATTTTTGGAGGTCCAACTGAAATCCAGCATTTCAATATTTTAAATTCATCATGAAAATAATATGTTTCAGATTCATGATTTGCCTGAACATCATTATGAAACACTTAAGTTTCTTTCGGCTCATCTCAAGACAGTGGCAGAAAACTCAGAAAAAAATAAGGTGGGTAAAGTGCATATTGAATAAATGTTTTCGGTGGCTTTAGTGTTAAAAGATTGTTTCACTGCTTCATGGCAAATGGTCAAAAATGTGTTCATAATTCAAAGAAAATTTTAAAATTTATCAAGGTCACTATTTAAAGCAAAAATCCCAAAATAATAAAAATAGAAAAACAAACAAAAAATACAAAAAAATTCCAGAATACCAATTGTCACCACATTTTAAAAAAAAAAAATGTTATTTCCTTTTACTTTTGTCCCACAAGCAAAATGAAAAAAAAGTCAGAAATTTTAGTTCTTTTTTCAAAAACTTTATATCAGTTTTGTGAAGAGGTGACATATGACACAATACAGCAGTCAAAAGGCACCAGATGCAGTATCCAGTGAAAAATAGTAGACATTTTATTTTTTGTCTTGTTTTGTTTTAAACAGGTAAGTCTTTTTTAAAAAAAACAAAAACAAAAAAACAACACATTACCACATTATCTCTATCAAACAGTACCAAATCAGTTATTCTTTATTATTACCTATTACTCAGTTCATATTCAGTTTTTCAAAACTGATTGATTTTTAAAAATGCCTTTTTACAGTTGTTTGTTTAAATCAGGATCCAAACAAGGTCCACTTGTACCTGGTTGATTTCTCTTAGTCTTAAACTTTCCACCATTTTCATCAGTCATTAATGATTGCTGCTTAAGCCCATTATATCGTAGAGGCTGCAAAATGATGATTTTCTAACTCTTGGGCATTATTTCTTAAAGTACGTAAACAGAGTTATTTTGGTTTCTAGAGAAGAAAGAAAAAGAGAGAACTTTTCTAAGGGTGGTTCCTGCTTGTAAAGGCATTGGTAGAGAAAATGTGTTCGTTCAGGTAGTTTCATGGCTGGGCATGTCCCAGGAGACAGTCGCCCACAGTTGTAGTAAAGCTGGGTTATGAGAACAGAATCAGCCTCTATCACTCACAAGTGGAGAGTCTTACCAGCCGAGTTCTCATTTCCTTCAGGTGCTCAGTTTCCTCAATAGTGATAGGGCTACAAAAAAAGGTTGAGAGAGAAACAGTGTGCACCTCTCACAAAATACTACACTCGTGTTCCCCTGAACACTATTTTTCCCCCCAGTTTGGTTTCAGTTCTACCGTATGTATTTAGGGTTGGTTAAAGCAAAGTTATTCAACATTTTTAATCAGATCCTAGGTTCAAAATATTACACTAGACACTGTAAGATATGTGAAAGAAAATGAAAAAATTCATGCCTTTGTTAATTTTATAATTAAACAAGGAATGCACACTATCATGGGAACAAATGTACAAACACGTAAGCCTGTGTAATATTAAGACATTTAAATTGATACAGGCGCTCTCTCTCTTGACTCAGCTGTAGAAAGGGGGTTGTAGAGTGATCCATTTGTCAAAAGGGGGACCAGGGGAGAGTGGCCATCTAAGAGGGAAATTCAAGTTTTTGTTTCCTTTTGTTTTGTTTTCCTTGTTTGCTTTTCTTTACCTCTTCCTTATTTTCATTCCTTCTTCTCCTGTTTTTCTTTTCTTTCATCTCTTCCCATTTCTCTTTTCTTTTAATTTTCTCCCTTTCTTGCTTTTTTCTTTTTCCCTCCCTTTTAATCTTTTATTTATTATTATTTTACCCACCTTTTATTCCTCTTTCCTTCCTCTTTTTTTATTTTCTGTCACCTTTTGTTTCTTTTTTCACCTTTTAAAATTTTTATTACTTTTTTCTATTTTTCTTATTTAATTTTTTTCTTTTTTTCTATTTTTCTTATTTAATTTTTCTGACTCTTTTTTGTTCTTTTTACTTCTTTATTAATTTTTTCTTATCTTTTCTATTTTCTCTTTTTCCTTTCTTGTGGATCTTATATTTTTTTTCCTTTGAACATGGGCAACCACGAGAATATAGAATCAGTGGAAGTGAGTGGTAAAGAGGACTCCTGACACAAAACCAAACAAAAATTAAATCCTTGACTAGAAGGAGAAACTAACCAACTGATTAAGCCCATTAAGATAAAAAAAGATGCCTAGACATCAGCAAAAATTACAAGACATACTAAGAAACAGGAAGTTGTGGCCCAGGCTAATGAACAAACTAAAAAATAAGAGGAAATGCACAATGTGGAACATCTAATCAAGAATGTCCAACTAAATCCTCAATCAACTCAATGAAATTAAAGAAGAGATAGAGGATATCAGGAAGGCACTGGAGGAACATGCAGAAGAAACTGTAAACATACCTAAAATGATAAAAGATACTACAGTGATGAAGGCACAATGCAAAAAAAATAAAAGTTCACTAGAATCACAAAACAGCAAATTTGAATGGCTAGAGGAAAGAAGTAGTGGCATCTAAGATAGTACATACAAAATTGCAAAGATAGTAGAACAGATAGATAAGAAAATGGAAAAATATTCAGCAGGACTCAGGGAATTGAATTACAATACAAAACAGACACACATATGCATTATGGGCATCACAGAGGGAGAAGAGAAGGGAAAGGGAGCAGTAGGAGTGTTTGAGGTAATAATGGCCAAAAATTTCCCAACTCTTTTGAGGAAATGGATATACATTTTGAGGAAATGGATATACATGTCCAGTGTTCTCCAAGCACAATAAATCCCAGCAGACCTACCCAGAGACACATATGTATCATATTGACAAAAGCTCAAGAAAAGACAGAAACCTACAAGCAGCAAAAGAAAAGAGATCCATCACATATAAGGGAAGCTCAGTAAGATTAAATGCTGATTTCTCATCTGAAACCAAAGAGGTGAGAAGGTAGTGGAATGACATAGTTAAGGTGCTGAAAGAAAAAACAAATTGCCAGCCAAGAATTCTGTATCCAGCAATACTGTCATTCAAAAATGAGGGTGAGTTAAAAATATTCACAGATAACAGAAATTGAGAAAATTTATCAACAAGTGTCCTGCCCCTCAAGAAATACTAAAGGGAGTTGTGCATATTGAAAGGAAAAAACAGGAGAGAAAAGTTTGAAGGAGAGCGTAGAAAGAAAGATTTTTTGGTAAGAGTAGCTAAAAGGATAAAAAAATAAAAATACTTAATACATATAATGTTAATTTATTTAAATGGTATTTTATAAACATAGGGAGATTACACCCAAGCTAAATAAAATTGAAACAATTAAAAACAAACAATAAATAAATAAATAAATTGATACAAGACCAAGTGAAGAGCTTTGGAAGATTTGGTTGAAGTAACACATTGTTCTAAAAAGAATATTTCCAAACACAGCGTTTTTACATATTGGTGATAGCAATGTAGCTCCAGGGCAAATTTGGAGCCTTGTAGGTATGTTAAGCACTTTCCGCTCTTTTGAGGAGGGGGAGGCGATCTTCCTATTCTTTTGTGATGTGTTTTTGTTTTGATTTTGAATTTAAAATTTTTGTCAGTTAATCCAGCTCTGGTAATTCTAATTTTGAACCAGCTGCTTCCAATCAAAGACTTCTTGTGAAAAAAATGAATGCCCATAAAGCATCACACATTGTCTTGAAATTAGGAAAAATAAATTATATATAGATTTGCCTATGGAAATCCTAATGAGGAAGCATGATTTTTTTTTTTTTTTACCCACATCACTCAGCCGTTCTTCTTTGCCTCTGTTCCCATCAAAAGAACATTTCAGAAATAAAATGTCAAACATTTACAAGGGGAATTTAAGCCTACTTTCTTAAGCAAAGAGCATCTTTTGCTCCAATCTCATCCTTTGTTTCAGATGGAACCAAGGAATCTAGCAATAGTTTTTGGTCCGACTCTGGTGAGGACATCCGAAGATAACATGACCCACATGGTCACCCACATGCCTGACCAGTACAAAATTGTGGAGACACTCATCCAGCACGTAAGTCCAGGGTTCGTTGCATCAGGAAATTCATTGTAATGAGCAGCGGGTATTTGGTAGGACAGAGTTTGGTTATAATTTTTTTTTCTAAGAATACTTCTCTTTTCTATACTACCCTCCAAGGTGTGGATATGTTTAGGAGGTTATTTAATCTCTCTTTTCCCCTTTTTTATTTTAAATTTTAGCATGACTGGTTTTTCACAGAAGAAGGTGCTGAAGAACCGCTTGTAAGTATCGCCCGTCACCGTTTATTCTCTGTTCCTTTCTTTTGGGCCACAAGGTCCTGTTGCCACAACAGGGTCCCCTTCCCTCTTTGTATGCTCTTGTCCGCTTTGCACCCTGGAAGCAGGTCTAGAACTCTTCAGTTTCCGATCTACTGGAAAGACAAAGACGATGCTTATTTTGCAATTAATTATATGCAGACAATGTAGAAAACATTAAGCGCATGTGTGCCACTCAGTAATGTCTTTTGCTAAATGTTGTTGAATTGTAAAGAAAGTGTGTTTGAAGAGATGATGAAGAGCTCTCTGTTTATTAACCATAGACCACGGTGCAGGAGGAAAACACAGTAGACTCCCAGCCAGTGCCCAACATAGATCATTTACTCACTAACATTGGAAGGACAGGATCGTCCCCTGGAGAAGTATCAGGTAACGCTCGCCTGGCAGCATTGATCTCTAGGTTAAAAGCTAAGTTCTTATGACATGAAAGAACAAATCAATCATAAGTAACAATTCACTATGATTTTCTTCTTTTTCTTTTTTTTTTTCCTTTCTACTAATAAAAACCTGAATCTTCCTTTTCTGATGGACCTTAATTATCTTCTAGTGGCTCTAAGACCATTGGCAGTGCATGGACTTATAATGCTTGCCGGAATGGAACTATGAGGGAAATGAGCATGCAAACCACTGTTTTGTTCTCTCTCTCTTTTTTTTTTTTGAATTCACAATTTCCATGTAATAGCTTTCACAAGGTAAAACAGATCTATGCTACTGAATATTTGGTTGCTGTGATGGCAGAAAGTATGACCTAGAATGATCTAGAAAGTATGGTCTAGAATGTATAAGTAGTTCTTGAGCTGGACGTTCTGTTTAAAAGCAGTAAGTTAAATGTGTTGAACTGCTAACGGACACCATTTCCATAAATACAGCATATTTCTTGTCACAATAGGTGTCTCGATAACATAATCAATGTCTTAGACATTTATTTTCTTCTGTTTCTGATCGCCGCCCTAATGTTTTGGTTAGGTATTCGTTTTCACAGGCTCTTTTGATGACAATTCTCTCCTGCCAAACTGTCGCACTAATCAAGCATGTTGATTGATACGATGTTCTCCCTTTGTCTCTAGTTCTTGTTTTAGTCCTAAAAGGTTTTCTCAGCACTCACTGACACAGGCACATCTATACTGATGTTGAACAGGCGAAGTGGGAGGCGTCTTCCACGCGGTGATGTCACTAGTGGACTCTGTGGTGTCCCTGATGGGCAGCTGGAATTGTAGGAAGGAGGACGGTTGTTGCCCACACTGTAGGTGCCTGCTCTGCAGAAACCCCCGGTTCTTGTAAATGCAAAGGCGGCTGACCTGTGCTGTGAATCAGCTCTTACGGTTGATGTGAACAGGTCGATACTACTCTCTTAAATGTTTTTCTGCTGTTTCTTGTTATTTCTGAAGCAGAGCCTGAGGAGAAATAGCATGGTACGGTCCACCAGTTCTTAAAGTCATGAAGCATTTAGCCATGTGTCAAAAAGGGGCGTGGCAGGGGGCTCAGCTCAGCAATTCTGAAAATCAATTTCCCTAACGTTGAAATATAAAATTCCAAAATTGGTATCGTCCTAAACAGTGCTAGCCCCTTCCTACCCTCTTCATAATTGTATAATCTCAGTTTTTGCCAGACAGTAAAATTATGGTCTCCATTTTCCCATTCCATGATAGCACTCGTTAAGAGATACAAAACGGGTAGCAATTTAACCAAAGTAGTCCAAAGAATCCCTGGTATGAAACCGGGGTCAAAAGCACAACAATCAGCATTATTTGATATAAAATCAAAGTGACCTGGAAGCAGGTGCCCCTCACGCCTCTTGTGCATCCATACGCATATGGCATGTGCTGTGAAAATTGAAGAAACTGAGTTTAACAGTCTGACAAAAATCAACATAAATACACCGAGTGTCTCGATTTGTAGCGAGGGCAGCCAACAATCTTCAAAGTTCTACATTGTGTATCAGTTTCAGATACAGGATGTGGTACATAGTACAACTCTTAAAAGGTCTTCGAGCTTCTCTGTTGCTAGATTGACTGTGTAGAGCACTGAATCAGCCCTGGTGTTTCTGAGTAGCCCGGGCTCCTTGGCCATCCCTCTCATTGAGCTGGTTCTGCCTACACTTCACAGCACCCTTTCATGCCAGTGGCTTTCTGTGGTGCAGCTTGCCTCTCTGTGAGCTCTGACTATCCACTGTGTTCTATGGTTTTGTTTGAGTTCTGCTTTCCCATTTTGTTCTGTGCCTGTTTCCTCCATAAGTTTTGCATTGTTTGTTGAAAGCAGTAAAGACTGGCTAATTCTGAACATGTTTTATTTAACTTCTCACAGATTCAGCTACTAGTGACTCAACAAAATCTAAGGTAAATTGTTTAGCACAATTTAAAGTACTTTTTTTTGGGGGGGGGTGACTTTTGGCTTATTGTTTTGACTAGTATACAGATGCATCCTTGCCTATGTCTAATGGGATAGTGACACAATCTAATTAAAGGAAAAAACAATTCCGAAAATAGATTATGATAGGATAATACCGGATTGTGAGTTGCAATGTTAGGTTTCTACTTATCATCATACAAAAAACAGGCTTTTTTCTCATTTTTTAATAGGAAAAATGTTTTAACATATACAAAAGTAGAGAAAATAATATAATGAGGTCCCATATACCCATTATCTGATTCCAGTAATTCTTAACATCTGGCCAACCCTGTTTCCTCTGCACCTCTGTCCAACTTTCCACTTCCTGGGACTATTTCAGAGCAAATCCCAAACATCTTATCATTTCATCTGTAAATATTTAAGTAATGATACACACTTTGGTTATTATATACATTTTTATCTAAAATGTCTTGCCTTATTTCAGCAAAATTGCTAATGTTGTCATACAGATTTTGTCATAATTTCTGTTCCATTGATAGTAACACCAAATTGGACAACATTTTTAGCAGTTTTTAGAAAGTACCTATAATTCTTAGAAAATTTCTGACCATGCATTGCCTGCTGAGGCAATAGCAACTAGCAGTGTCAATAAATTTCAGAAAACAATGTTTATATCTGGAAATGAGACCTGAATTTTACATATCATGTTCCAAGTATTATAATGGTCAATATGATTAAATTATATTGTTGCAGAAAATACTGAAAAATATTTTAATTTTAGCTTATAAATCACTCACTTATCTTGTAATAACCAATGTCTTCTTATTTTATTTTATTGAAGTATATCATTCATACATGAACATACATAAAAAATAAGTGTATAGTAAAAGTTATGAACTTACAAAATAAACATGCATAACATCACACAGGGGTCGCCTGCATCATCCCATCCCCAACACCTTGCATTGTTGTGAAACATTTGTTACAAACTGTGCAAGAGCATCGTCAAAATATTACTGCAAACTAGTCCACATCTTACATTTGGTGTATTTTCCCCCCAAACACCCCATTATTATTATTATTATTATTATTATTATTATTATTTAGGCCAGTAAAAAGAATTTATTGGGAAATGGGGGAGAGAACAGAGTTTGCTGAGAAATGGGAGAGAAAGATGGAAATACACACCAAGATTTGGTGAGGGCTCCTCTAGGCAGAGAGATCCCCTTATTTTTTTTTAATATATTTTTATTACAGAGGTTGTGAACTTACAAAACAATCATGCACATGTGTAGAATTCCCATACAACACATCTTCATCAACACACAGCACCATGGTGGAACATTTGTTACAGATTGTGAGATAATCTCATCAGACTATGACCACTAACCATGGTCCATAGCGTACATTTGGCACACTTTTTCCATACCCCCATTATCAATATAGCCAGTGTCCTTTTGCTCCAACTTTTTATTTTGAAAGATTCTAAACCTACAGAAAGGTTGCTAGAATATTTAATAGGGTAAAGAATGGCAACCAAACCCTTTATCTAGACTCATCAGTTGGTAAATTTATATATATATATGTAATTTTTTTTCTGAATAATTTGCAAGTTACTTTTAGACATCATAACAATTCTCCCATAAATACTTCAGCGTCTATCTCCTAAGAGCAAGGGCATTCTCATGTAGAGTCACGGGATAATTATCATACATAGGACATTTTACATGGATGTGATGCATTATTATCTAATGTGCAGTTTTTCTACAGATTCCCCCAATTGTCCCAATAATGTTTTTTATCTGTTTTGTTTTTTTTAATTTCCCTCTACAGGATCCAATCAAAGCTTGCTCCTTGCATTTAGTTGTCATGCCACCTTAGACCTCTTTAATCTAGAAGTTTCCCGGCCTCTTTCGTCAGAAGGAAAAATTTAAAATCAGACAGAACTGCTTGAAACCCCAGACTTCTCTCATTAGATGCTTTTCACTCCCCATCTTGGTTAGGGTGCTCTTGTGCCACGCCTGTCACATAATGGAGATTCACACGGTGTCACTGTTTGTCGCAGTTTCTCAATTATAAAATAACTAGAATTGCCCAACACTCACCTGACCACAGAATCCTGGGATTTTTTTAAAAGCAGTTTTATTGAGAAAATCATAGAATTTTAAAGGGAATTTTAAGGAATCCTTGAAGATGATACAATCTAATTGCCTTTCATTGAAATGAACAGGGAAACAAAAGGTCTCCTGACTCAGAGCCCAGTCACAACCTTTATTCCCCCACCAGTCTTTAGCAGCGTGTGGGCAGATATTAATACACGTTAGGAATATACTGAATAACCAGGAAATCCTTTATAACTTACAAAAAACAAAGTTCTGTTAATCTGTGATTTCGTTTTTGTGGATCCTTTTTCCATTTTGCCTCGCTGTTTGGCAGTTTTCTCTTGCCCAGGATTTTTATGGCACTAGAGATGTATGCTGCCTGCCTGCCTGCCTGCCTGCTTTAAATGGCTTGTGGGCCCCTGTGTGTGTTGACCCCTCCCCCACCGTTTACTTAGCTTAGAGATGTTCTGGATAAATTAATTGGATAACTGCAATTAAGAATCTGTTATACGCAGTGAACGAAACTAGCAATCTGCCTCACAACTTTGCCACTGACATTGCACTGGCATGTTTCTGTGGTGAGGATTTCAGATCCTTTCGTTGACTTGTTATGTGCATTTTCCAATTCTCTTGTTACCTTGAGATAAATGAAGACATTCCCCACCTGACTTGCCTAAGGCAGCCCCCTCAAAGTCCAGCCTGGCCAAATGAAGGGAAGACCCAAGAGCTCCCCTATGGGAATGAACTTCTCTGATCCTGTGCCTGGAGTGTCTGGAGTTAGAAATTTGAAGTCAATCATAAGATTTTAGTAACTTCTGCCTGAATATTATATTCAACTGCATCAGTATATTGTTTAGCTCTTAAACCTTGATCCAGCTAAAAAAACCTGAGAAACCTGTGAACGTTGGGAGAGTCAGGCATTACAGAGAGATTAACAATGATCAGGAGAGCTAGATGCCATTAAGCACGAAAGATGTCTCTGAAAGACAGATTCAGGTGGGCGATGATGTGACTGATAAATATCGCCACGCATGAAATGGGGCAAGCTAAAAATGTTGCAGGTGCAAGTTATTAGGACATATATATAAATATATGTCTGTATATTTGTTGCCACTGACTAGATAGTGTATTCCCATGATTACTGAAGAAAATATATATATATTTATATATATAAACCTGACCACACTCCCTTAGTCCTTCTTGAGCTTTAGTAGAGCTCGTTCAGTAAGAAATATTTGGGGAAAAACCTTTTCAGAAAATGATCTGACAGTGTTCTTCTGTTCAAAGCCTTGTTTCTCTCGTTGCTTCCCAGGGTTCCTGGGGATCCGGAAAGGACCAGTATAGCAGGGAGTTGCTGGTGTCCTCCATCTTTGCAGCCGCTAGTCGTAAGAGGAAAAAGACAAAAGACAAAGCACAACCTAGCAGCTCAGAAGACGAATTGGACAATGTGTTTTTTAAGAAAGACAATGCGGAACAGGATCACAGCGATGTGAAAGAAGAATCCAAGAAAGAGAGTGAGGCGTCGGGCCGAAAACAGGGGCTCGTCGTTTTAAAAGAACACAGTGCTAAAAAAGACAGCAGTGAGGCCAGAGACGAGAAGGGGTGCCTCCGAAAAGAGAGCTCGCCATCTGAGGAACCCTCGCCACCCCACAACTCGAAACCCAGCAAGTCGCCCACTCTCAGCTGCCGCCTCCCCGTGCTGAAAGAGGGCCCCAAGCCGCTTGCGACACGGAAGACCTTGTATTCTGAAGAGACGGGGTCGGACTGCGGCTCTTTGCTCAGCGCTTCCTCCCAGGCTTCCCTGGCAAGGTTTCCCACTAAGAAGTCAACCAGTCCAGAAACGACACACGGCGAGTTCTCGGCCACCATCAGCACCATTGCCTCGGACTACTTGGCGACGTCATCCACGGCCTGCTTGACCGGTCTTGAGGCCAGTCGGCTAAGCCCAGAGGTGCGGTCCGTGGCCGAGAGTAAGGGAGACGAAGCTGACGATGAGAGAAGCGAACTGGTCAGCGAGGGGCGGCCTGTGGAGACCGACAGTGAAAACGATTTTCCTGTGTTTCCCACAGCTTTGACTGCCGAGAGGCTTTTCCGAGGAAAACCCACAGAAGTTAGCAAGACCAACCGGAGAAATTCTGAAGGAAGCGAAATAAGTTGTTCTGAGGGGAGTTTAACGCCAAGCTTGGATAGCCGGAGACAGCCCTTTAGTTCACACAAACTGATCGAGTGTGATACGCTATCCAGAAGGAAATCCTCCAGATTCAAGTCGGACAGTGGAAGCCTAGGAGAGGCCAAGAGTGAGAAAGAAACTCCTTCGATAACTAAAGTGTTTGATGTCATGAAGAAAGGGAAGTCAACCGGGAGCTTGCTAACAACAGCCAGGGGTGAATTGGAAAAACAGGAGCCCACTTGGAAAATGAAGCTAGCGGATCGGTTAAAACTGCGATCCAAGGCCCCTGCAGATGATATGTTTGGGATAGGAGGTCAAAAACCTGCTGCCGAGACTGCTAAGAGGAAAAACATCAAGCGCAGACACACGCTCGGAGGGCACAGAGATGCTGCTGAAATAAGCGTCCTGAATTTTTGGAAGGTGCACGAGCAGGCCGGGGAGAGGGAGTCAGAACTTTCCGCTGTGAATCGGTTAAAGCCAAAGTGCTCTGCCCAGGACCTGTCCATCTCGGACTGGCTGGCGAGGGAACGCCTACGCTCTGGTCCATCTGACCTCCACAGAGGAGAAACCGGAGACCCCCGGGCCGAGGGCACTCGCTTGTCAGAAGGGTCCGGGGCGGACACAGCTTTGTCCTTCCCGCCTGACACCTTGGCTTCAACGAGGAGGCCCCTTCTCTCCATACCACCGCAGTCACCGGACCAAATTAATGGAGAAAGCTTCCAGAACACGAGCCAGAATGCCAGTTCTGCAGTTGACACCCAACCTCAGCAACTGTCCGAAACCCCAGACAAGAAAGCACAGTTTCATCCCTGTCTTTAAACTGGGTTTATGTCCACTCTAGCAGAGAAGAAGCTACTGTTACACCTTCCAGTCACTCTGTAAATATTTTCTTGTACCGGAATTGTTATCATGCAGCCTTCATTTGGGCTGGTTTCATCAATTTGCACTGTGGAATAGCTTTACAGTGCATTACCACAGCCAGATAGAGCTCTCTCTATACATATATATATATATATATATACACACACACATATATGTATATATATGTATATGCATTTCAAAGTGTATCGGACAGTTGTACACAAATCAGCAAGGCATTTGTTGCAACTGACTAGATAGTGTATTCCCATGATTACTGAAGAAAATAGCTGGCATTAGTGCACAGCAAATCTGTTCTTTTGGTTTCATCACTAACAAAAAGTGCCTCATCATAAAAATGCATTTGGTTTTTAGGGTGCCATATTGTTTAAATTAGAGGACTGACATTGAATAAAATGAATGCGTTTTATTGGTAACAAATGTCATTACACTTACCAGTTTTAACACAGGTGGATACAGAACTTCCATTCTTTAGTCATTCCAGTGGATCTCTGAGTTTTATATTCAAACTTTTAATACAGTTTTTGAGTTTTGTGTGACTTGAATTTTTAATCTTTCTGTAAAATACGTAACTTAAATGAACATATTATATGTGTATCTTTTCTTCAGATACCAGATTTGATATAAATGTTGTAACATAGGTGTGTAGATAGCAGATCCTGGATGGAACTGGCTTCTTTACTGAGAAGAATATAATTCTGCATGAGGACTTAATCCAACCTGTGTCATGCCTGTGTGCACACCCAATTAAACACTGGAAATAAAATTTGTTTTGGTGAACTTCACCTTGCTTGAAACTTATTCCATGATACGTTTTTAAATGTCACCCATTTTAACTGCCTTACATGATTCACTGGTCCTGGCTTTAAAAAGTGACCTGCCACATGTGTACACTCCCGCTCGTCTCTCTGCTGTGCCTGGCAGGGATCTCTTATAAATGCATGCGTTGGCATAACTCACTCCTCCGTGGAGTGACTCTACATGTCTAGATATGTAAACTTAGACAAATTGTTTAACTTGCTGAATTTGTTTCCTTATGTAAACAATGGCAATACTGGTACCTAATTTGGGTTGTGTATTGGAGCTCTCCAGAGAAACAGAAATGTAGGGCAGGCTGCAAGCTGGGGACTCCGATGAAGGAGGATGAGCTCCCCAGGAGAAGCGGGCTGAAGTAGAGATGGAAATTCTTTTTGACTGCTGAAGTCCTCAGCTCTGCCTTCAGTGTTTCAGCTGATGGGATGAGACTCCTCCCGTTGCTGGACGCTGTCTCCTTTGTTGCCTGATGATTTAAATATTGATTCTTAAGCTTGATATCCTGTAACTTAAATACTATGGCATAAAGTTAATTCAATTTATGGCATATTATAAGGGGATAAGATAGGGAAGGGAAGAAAACAAAGACATTTGCTTTATGCATATGTATAGACATATTCATAAGAAAACAAGGAAGAAATATTCTTGGCATTAGTCCTTGTTTCTATAACTGGTCACGTGGTCGCAGCTCGTATTTATCACTACCTTCTTCCTCTAGCCATTCCATATTCCCTTTGTCCTCAGCTGGCCGTGGTTCTTTGCCTGGTGGGGTGACCCAAAACTTTTATTCCTGACGTTTCTGGGCTGTTAGCCCTGAGTGGATTAGGTTGTGCAGTTTCCATCGACTTAATCACAGGGCATGGCAGTACTAGGAGACGCCCTAGAGGATCTCCTGTATCCCAGGCAAACTGTTCTTTACCTCCATTATGAAGATATAGTCCTATTTCCCCTTGATCGTCAGGATCAATCACCCCACCCAGTACAGTAATTCCCTTCTTTGCCCATTGATTCAGAGGCATGAGGAGCCCAAAGTGGCCAGGTGGCAGTCTTAACTTCCAGCTCAATGCAATTGAGTTTCCTGGTAGAAGCACTCCTTCTTATGGAACTAAGACCTGTGGACTGGCAGAGCTTAAGCTTGCAGGGACAGGAAGCAAAAAATTTTCTAATGGATCACTAGGGCTAGTAGTGTTGCCATTCCCATTTCCACCCCTTGATTCCTGGACCCATGAATCCTGGCTATGGGAGAAACAGCGCCATAGAGAGGACGCTGATTCAGAGCATACACAGCCTCCTGAAGAACATTGCCCCAGCCCTGCAAGGTATTGCCACCTAGTTGGCGCTGTAATTGAGTCTTCAAAAGCCCATTCCACCGTTCTGTTAATCCAGCTGCTTCAGGATGATGGGGAACATGGTGAGACCAGTGAATTCCATGGGCATGTGCCCATTCCCGCACTTCTTTTGCTGTGAAGTGGTACTTGCCACATACTTGTTGTAAAATATATCAAAGCTATTCTTAAAAATGGGTACTTAAACACTCAGAATGTTAAGGCTGTGAGGGACCTTAACAATCATAAAATCCAGTGGTTTCAACCCTGCCTGACCCAATATTCTCTTTTTACAAAAAATATTTTGTAATTCCCCTTTATTATTCTGAAATCAAATGCATATGTAATAACATCTACATACATAATTTTACATTCAATATATTATTTCTATGGAATATCCAGAATTCCCTTATAATAGAAAATAGAAATAAAAGGAAAGTGATTTATAGTAAGCATTTCAATATTTAAATGTTGAGGTACTACTATTTTATGAAAATGTAGATAATTGTCCAATATATGGAATCCCAGACGATGCAATAATTCCAAATGGAGATGGCACCGTGGATGGTTTTGCTGCTGGTGATGTGATTTTCTGAAATGATGCATGACCTTTGGTAAAGTCCTGAATGGAACAAGTGCTCTTCCCCCACCCCGCTTGCTGTCTGTGTCCATTTGCTGCATGATCTTCTGTGTCTGTTTCTTGCCTTCTCATTTTTCTCCACCAGGCTTCACTAGGATTCAATCCTAGGGACCTCCAGTGTGGGAGAGAAGCATGCTGTCACTTGTGCCACCTCAGTTCCTGGTTTCTGGCACATCTTGCCTGGACTCTCCCCTGCGTCTCTCTTTTTGTTGCGTCATCATCTTGCTGCACGGTGGTTCACTGTGCCGGCCTGACTCACCGCACAGGCCCGATTCGCCTGTTAGCCTTTTACCAGGAGGTCCCGGGGATCGAACCCGGGTCCTCCCATATGGTAAACAGAAGCCCAACCACTTGAGCTACATCTGCCTCACAAAACAAGTGCTCTTCACTGGTTTTATATGGTAGCCGAATTCCTGGAAAATTCAATGTATTATTAAAACCACCTGTTTTAGTTTCCTGGCTGCCAAAACAAATAGCATGCAATGGGTTGGCTTAAACAATGGGAATTTATTAGCTCATGGTTTAGAAGTCCAAAATTGAGATATCAGCAAGATAATACTTTCTCCCAGAAAAAAAAAAAAAAAAAGCTTTCTGGGGCTGGCTGCCAGTGATCTTGATTTGGGCTTTTCTGTCACATGGCAGTGTACTTGGTGACCTTTCCTGGCTTCTCTGGATTCTGTTGACTTCCAGCTTCTGTTTATAAAGGACTCCAGTAATAGGATTAAGACTTATCTTCATTCAGTTGGACCACACCTTGACTGAATTAACCAGATCAAAAGGTCCTATTTACAGTGGGTTCACACCCACAGGAATGGATTGAGATTAAGAACATGTTTTCCTGGGAGCCGATGTGGCTCAAGCAGTTGGGCACCCGCGTTCCACATGGGAGGTCCCAGATTTGGTTCCTGGCGCCTCCTAAAGACTTCGAGCAAGACAGTTGATGTAATGGGCTGGCACGGCAGGTTGGCATGGTGAGCTGATGCGACAGGCTGGCACGGCAAAGTGACACAACAAGGAGATGCAACGAGAGACACAAGTAGGGAGCAGATGTGGCTCAGGTGATTGGGTGCATCCCTCCCACATGGGAGGTCCTTGGTTCGGCACCCGGTGCCTTCTGAAAGAAGATGAGCAGACACAGAGAGCAGACAGCAAGTGCAAACAATGAGGGAGGCC
>JAQZBX010056228.1:0-18387 GCA_029593785.1 Cabassous unicinctus
CAGCCCACAGCGCCGCGTGAGCCGGCCTGCCCTCACAAGGAGGCCCCGGGAAGCGAACCCGGGGCCTCTCATATGGTAAACGGGTGCTCTATCCATTGTGCCACACCCGCTTCCTGCCGTGAGGTTGCTGCTTCAGCCCACCGCACCGCTCAGGCCGGCGTGCCCTCACAAGGAGGCCTCGGGACGCGAACCCAGGCCTCCCATATGGTAAACGGGGGCTCTATCCACTGAGCCACACCCGCTTCCCAACTTGTTTTGTTTGATTCAACATTACACTTGTGAAAATTGTCTGTGTGCCTAGATATAATTTTCATTCACTCATTTTCTCTGCTGCATAGTATTTCATCGTATGGCTATGCCATGGTTTATTTATCCCTTCTCCTGTGGATGGACATTTAGGTTATTATCCTGAAAATTTCCATGATCCAATAAATTCCTTTTTCTGCTTAAGCCAGCTTGACTGAGTTTTCTGCTTCTTGAAGGAATTCTGACAAACACAGGAAAAGCTCTGGGGTAGCCGATTGTAAGCGCAAAGAGGGGACAAAGGAACAGCCGATGTCTGGATTGTAATTATGCATATCGTAAAAACACTGGAATGAAACAAACCAAAATGCTTGGTGGTGACATTGTGGATAATTTAAAAAAATTTGTTTTAAACTTTTCTCTGTTTTCTATGATAAATATGTATTATTATTGTAATTAGAAAAAAAAACAAAACCTATTATAATTAAAGATTAAGAGACAGCCATTGCAAAATGATTCCTCTAGGGTAAAAATGGCATGACTTCATTAGCAGAGTGAAAGGAAAGGAGCATTCACAACATGCACCCCAGAGCAAATGACATGCAAATACCATTTAGATATTTCTCCAAAGAATCCTTTTCACTGTGCTACTTGACTCCCTGGGGGTAAAAGCCCTTATTTATCAGGAAATTCTGGGGTTTTGGAGATGGGGCAGCCTTTGTTCAGAGGGTCTTTCTATTTTTGCCTCCTTGTGAATTTCATTGGAATCAGGAGAAGAGGCAACCAGTTGAGATGCTCCTTGTTTTTCTTCCTCCCTCAGAGCCACAGAGTACCCCCCCTTAAAAATGAATAGTTTCTGAGCCCCCAGCTGGAACCCAGCCCTGTGAGTCACCCCACTTAATAGCACTAAAGCAAGGAAAAAATAACAGCAAAAATACTATTAGTCTTTATATAGGGTGCCTTGGAAGATGGTGCTGGAATGGAAAAGGCAATGAGAAATCGTTGTCCAAATTAGGGATAAGGCAGTTCAGATTTAGAATCTGCCAGCAAAAAAGGACCTTAAAAGTGATCTAATCCAACCCCCTTATTTTCAGATGCAAGAAGTGACTCAAAGAGAAGCAAGTTGATTTGCCCAAGGTCACACACCTAGTTCATGGTAGGGTTTGGATTTGACTGTATGTGTCTAGACCCCAAATTTAATGATCTTTTTGTTTGATGACCTCCCCTGAAGAAAAGCAGTGAAGCTATTGCTTTTGCTATCAGCTATGCTGTTATCAACAGAATTCAAAGTAAACAATTCCAGGTTGCCTTCCCTTTTTCATAACAGGACAACCCCATAGGCAATATTCTCATGGAAATGTCGCTATTTGTAACAAGAGCAGCAGGTGCCAATCTGGACCTGCAGCATCCTGGCATTAGAAAGATAGTAGATGATTAAAACACCCACTGTGATTTTTAGGACAAGAATGGGTGAGAGTCTATGTGACTGATATTTAGTACCTTCGATGAGAAACTTTTTAAAAACAAGAATACAATTGTGAATATGAAAATAAAAGAGCAGATTCTAACTAGAAATTTCAAGCTGTGAGAGCTTTTTTCTTTGATAGGTGGCAAAAATATAGGTAAGCATCAGGGAATTAGTGAGAAACATTACTAACTAACTGAAGACATTTACAAGCTAGATCCTAGGGCCAGCTCTTAGTCCATCTCCTAAACTGCTGTATCCTTGGACAAGGGACATTGATACTCAGAATGAAAACTCAGGAAGATGCTCAACTAGTCAAGCTTCTAAAACTCACTTAGAGCAACTATATGCTATTGTTAAGGTAGAAAACAAGACAAACATTTTTAAAAGAGCTTAAATATTTTTCAGAATAAAACTCTGCTTGGATTTTCACCTAAGATAACCAGAATATCAAATTAACTGGACACCCCCATTTGTTTTCCAGATCCTTACAAATAATTTGTGTCCTCATACACAAAGCGGTAGAAGTCAAAATTGCAAAAACAGCCAAAAAAGAGGCAGCTTTAAATGCAATTGCCACTAGATTTGGAAAAATGGATCTGTATAGATAGAAATTCTCTAATGAGCAAATGCACTCACCATCCTACATCATTTTCTCAGAAGCATAAATGTTCATTTATCCATTTAGGCAAAATTTTAAATGAGTCACGAAGAACATAAACTAAGGAGAAAGAGTGCCTGGGATTGTAAGGCAGAAGCAAGAGCAAGTATTTATAAAATGGAGCTGGATTACTTCAGAAGAGCATTCAAATGGAACAGGAGCAGATTCAATAGGGAGCATCGGTGGTTGGGACATCAATGGACTAAGGTAAAGGATAAGCCAGTCTTCATGCTATAGTAAAGGACCCCAAATCAGAAAAAAGAACGGGCGATTTCTTGAGTCTTAAAAACATTTTTGCTGAGGTGTTACTAAGAGGCTAATCTATACTTTCAAAAGGGATTTTTACTCATTGTTCTAAATAACTCTGAACTCAGAATCTGTTCAACAAGGATTCATTGTGCACCTACCAAGTTCTAGGGTCTCAGAGATGGCAAATATGTTTCATCTGTTGTACCAGCTCTGAGTGATTAGAAGTGGCTGCCTGGGTGTTTGGCTAAAGATAACAGCACATGGGTTCAAATGGAAAGAGTGCTTTGATCAATTAGTGATGCCTGCCACAGGCATAGAAGGAGGAGGAACAGCACGAGTGCCAGAAATGGGACACTGCTGTACTAATTACCAGTGATGAATAATGAATAACCAGTGATGTATGTGAGAGCCAATACAGGAAACCCTTCTGATCTGTCTGCCACTGGAGATGAAAAGATGATTTGGACATAGTCCCTACCTTTAGGAAGCTCATAGTCTAGTGAGAAAGACAAGACACATATATAGTTAATTCTAACTCAGCGTGCTTTATGCTCTCGTAGACCTACACTCAGAAAGCTAACAAACAAATGTAGAGGTGGAAGATATTAATTTCTTTGGAGAGTTGGGGAGGGATTCACAGAAAAATGGACATTTGAATTGGGTCTTGAAGGCTTAATAGGAGTCCACTTTATAGAGAAATAGGAGAGAGTGTGTTCTAGGCAGTAGCAGAAGCATGTATAAGACATGGATAAATAGAAAAGTTTAGTATATTTGGGGGAAAGACCGGTAAACTTGAGTAGATTAGTGGCATTGGTGTATAGAATGAATGGGAGAAATAGCAGGAAATGAAGGTGCAGAGGTAATTTGAGTCTATATTGTGAGGGATCTCGTAATGACCTATTATTAAGTTTAGACTTCTTATAAGCAATGGGATTCTTTGAGAGTTTTTAACAACTGATTACATGACAAGTTCTGCTTTGGAAGGTTTGTTTCTGCAGAAATGTGGAAGGCAAAGCGAAAGTGGAAGAGAAATTATGTAAGGCAAGAAAAGCAAGTCCCACAAAATAGTGTATCCTTCCAACAAAAGACACAAAGTTATATGCCCTACATACAAAAGATTATCTGGCAACACCAGCTAAATGTTAAAAGAATAAGTTTATAAATTATGAAATAAAAATTAATATTTATTGATTACTTACTACATATTAGAAATTGTGTGAAATGCTTTTTTTGCATGAATTCATTCAGAAAACAGTTTCTGAGTACCCACCATGTGATTAGCCCTGTTATAGGTACTGAACAGAACAGAGAAAAATCTCAGCTTTCTTGGAATTTACATCCTAATGAAAAGAGACTTGAAAAATATAATGGGTGCATAATTTGTTAGGGAATGACACGTACTTTGAAGAAACATGAAGTCAGACAAGGGAGTATAATGAATTATTTTAGAGAAAACAAATCTCTTTGATAAGGAGGAACTAAGAAAAGCCATGCAGACATTCAAGGAAGATTATCCGAGGCAGAAGAAAGGTTAAGTGGAAGCCTTGGAAGCAGAAGTGTGCTTGGTTTCTTAGAGAATTAGGAGGAGGCCAGAGAGGCTGGACCAGGGGGAGGGGTAATAGGAGCTAAGGGTAATAGGGGGCAGGCCTTGTGGACCATGATAAGGACAAGCATGATCTCATTTACTTCTCACAACCACTCTGTTATTCTCATTTTATGGTACAGGAAATAGCCACAGAGAAGTTGAGTGACTTGTCGTAGGACGTATGGCTTGAAAATGATAGATCCAATTTAGGATACGGATTAATCTGACTCCAGAGCCTATGTTTGAAATCACTGCTTCTCTCTATGTTCTTTTTTCCACATGAAACCACCTCTCACATCAATTGTCTCATGGCTTATTAAAATTTTGCCTATTCTTCATCATTTATCTCATGAGGAGCTTCTTGGTGATACTTGCCTTAATCACTCCAGCCAGTTGTATTCCCTCTGTCCTCTACATTCTCATAGAATTGAGCTGATGACTACTTTCATACCCTTGTCATTCAAGTTCTCACTGGGTAGCTATCTGTGGATATGTCTTTTACCTCTACCCCAAACACCAGCAATTTTAGCTTCCTGGAAGACAGGAACCATTTTGCAGCAAAGATAGCATAGAGAACTTTGGACTTTGTATTCAAGAGGCCTGACCTTACAATTTGGTTCTACTACATTTAACTGTGACTTTGCAGAAGTCACTTAATTTTTCTGAGCCTCATTTTTCTCAACTGAGTGCTGCTGTGACTCATTTATCCTCTTTGCTAAACTGGCTCACCTTCCAGTGTTCTCCATCTTGTTGATTGGTATCCCATTCAGTTGCTCATAACCAAAACCCAAGAAATATCCTGTCTCTCCCCTATTTCCACATCTAAGCAGTCACAAATCCCATCTATTCCACCTCTGTGGCAGTTTGAGATTATTTATGAATTCCAAAAAGAGAGATTATGTTTGTAAACTGGTCTGTTCCTCTGGGTATGATACCCTTTGGTTTAAATTCAAAGTCTTTACATTTACTTGATTATATTAAGATTAGGGCTTTGACTCTACCACATAATTAGGGTGTGCAGGGTTGAGTCCTTGCACCTTTGGTGAGCTATATAAACGGACACTCAATTGAGGAGGAAGAAGCTGATACACAAGAAAAGAGAAAGGGAGCTCCATAGACATGGAAAAGGATCCTGCAGCCCCAGGAAAAGAGATGAGCCATTCACTTGATAGTTTGCAGCTGAAGAGAACAGAGCACTTGAGCCCTATGCCAGCCTACAGTTGAGATTGGAAGAAGCTGGTCCCACAGATCCTTAAGAGGAAAGAGTAAGGCTGAACCCTCATAGATATCGCCCGCTTTCTTGCATCAACACGTGGCAACAGACTTTGGGTGAGAAAATACCTCTTATGGTAGCTTGAGTTGGATTCTTTAGGACCTTGTAACTGTAAGCTTTTACCCCAAATAAATATCCTTTATAAAAACCAACATATTTCTGGTACTCTGCATCAGCACCCCTTTGGCTGAGTAATACAACCTCCTAAATGTTTTCAAAGTTACCTATTTCTTTCCACTTCACTCTAGTACCATTTTCAAGCCGCCATCAGCTCTCACACAGAATATTCTAAGAGTCTATTAACTAGTTATCCACTCTTTTTTTTTTTAAGATTTATTTATTTACTTTTATCCATTTTTACCTCCCCTGCCCCCCGTTTTTGCTGTTTCTGTGTCCATTCGCTGGGCAACTCTCTGTGTCCGTTTCCTGCCCTCTCTTCTCATCCTTCTCCTCCTGTCTTCACTGGGATTCGATCCTGAGAACCTCCGATGTAGGAGAGAGACGTCCTACCACCTGTACCACCTTAGTTCCTGGTTTTTCGGTGCATCTTGTCTTGGCTCTCCCTTTGTCATTCTCCTGTTATGTCATCATCTTGCTGCGTGGCTCACAGGGCCTGATGGCACACCTGTGCACGGGGCCTGGTGGCGCACCTGCTCGCGGGGACTGGCAGCCCAGGCACCTTATATATTTTTCTTTATTTTTACCAGGAGGTCCAGGGGATCGAACCCAGGTCCCTCCATATGGGAGATGAATGCCCAACCATTTGAGCCACATCTGTCCCCTAGTTATCCACTCTTGCTGACCTCTGATCCATCCTCCATGCAACATTTAGAGTGCTCTTTCTAAAATACAGAACTTACAGGTTGTTGCTCTTCCAAGTCTTCCAGTGGCTCTGGGTGCACCAGTCCCTAAGATGACCTGAAAGCCCCAATTAACCTCACAACGATGTTCTTTGATCTTACCACACTCTTTCCTTCATGATTTTCCAGTCACCGTAGCTTTCTCCTTGTTTCTTGAACACCTCAGGGCTTCCATACATGCGGTCCCATCAGGCTGGAAATCTCCACTCCACTCTCTCTTCTGGGTATCTTTGACTTATCATTCAGAACTCAGCTGAAGCCATCAACTCCTCAGAGAAACCTCTGCCCTTACAAACCAGATTAGGTTACTCTATAAACTGCTTTCATTGCACCTGCACTTCCCTTCATCACACTCACTGCAGATGGAATAAATAACCACTAGAGCAATTAAATACTAATATCTCTCTTCTCCACTAGACTGTAAACTCAGTGAAGAAAGGCTTTCATTTGTCTTATTCATCCTTGTATCTCCAGCTCTTAGCAAAGGGTCTGCCACGTGTAAGAGGTTCCTATATGGTAGTTGTTCTCAACCAGTCAAACCCAATGCATCCCTTTTATAACAAATATTTTGTAACACACTCTTTCCTACCCTGAAATTAAATTCATAGGTAACTTAATCTGCCTGTACTCATAGTCTAAAAAGAATCCATCATAATATATCTGTGAGATGAAGGATAATTAAAAGATAAGTAACTAATAAAAAATAATAGGTACTTCAGTATGCAATTGCTTGTCTTTTAACAAGAAGACATTATGGAAGAGTCTGATACTTGCAGCTTTGCATAGAATCTCTAGGAATGCAACGGGCAGACTAATACATATATCGGTCTTAAATGCCATGAGTAATGTCACCTTCTATGATATATATATATATACACACACACGCACGCACAAACGGTGAACAACTCTCAGTAAAGTTTTTTTTAAAAAAGTACAATCTACTCGATTTACATGGAAATTGAATTCCTGGAAAATGCAGTGTATATTAAATCCTTGCACAATAGTATATGCAAAATGGAGTTCAATTTAGACTCAAATAAATATAAAAAGGTTTTCTCTCTTACCTATAGGAGTAATGAGTGGGAAATGGGGAAGTGTTTCATTAGTCAGGACTGTCCCACATATTGCAGGGTATTTGCAGCCCCTCATGTGTCTAGTAAATACCAGTATTGCTCTCCCAAATCATTGTGACAGCCAAAATTGTCCTCACAATTTTTAAAATGTTACCCCAGGATCAGTGCTGTCCCCATCGAGAACTTTTCTTACAGGCAGGATTTCTGTATCACAAAAAGGTTTAGTGTTTTTTACTTGCCATACACCAGGAGCTTTAAAAATCTTGTCTGAATGAATAGGATATGAAAAGGGAGCATTTTTATAAGACAGCAGATTGCCATGATACTAGTACATTGAATATTCTTTGCTTAATCCAGTTTGAAAGACTTCCAATAGGGCAGCAAATATGGGCAACTGCTGTCTTTTACTAGGTGTAAAATATATAGCTATATTTGTTTTCTCATATTCCAAAAGCAAGAATTAAATATCTCCTAGCTGCTAGGATTGTGACGGAGCTGTAGGATACAGATAGAACTGCAACAAAGTCCCCAAAAGACAGTTACTCCAGCAAGGGACAAAGTATTGAAAAAGAAATGGACCTTATTCAGCTGTTTGGCAGTTAGCAGAGCTCATAAAAAATGACTTTCCCTTAAAAACAGTTTTACAGTGTAGTGCTTTTATTAAAAAATCCTAGTTTTTCTCCTGAGAAAATCACTCTGCTGGAGCAACAAGCAGATAAAAAGTAGAGTGGGTGACATACAAGAAAATGACTTTGGAGCCATAATGTACGTATCCTACACAATAAATACTGTCACTTCATGTAAACTGGCAAGAGTGGGGTAGAAACTTGCTATTATGGAAATCTCTCAAACACTTCTCAGTTCTGCAGATGTAGTCTCCAAAAAGTCACAACCGTATCAAAATGGAAACAGATTGCTAGATTCAGCAGGAAGGTTGACAGGCAGTGAACTTGTCTGTTAAGCAAACATTCCTACCAAACTCTTTCCACCTCTGGAACTGATACCATCTCCGAACTCCTCAGTGGGGCATGCTGCTAAGGGATACAGTGATGGAGGAGCAGAGTGGGTAAATCCACTGTTCCTTGGCTGAAATCAAGAATCTCCATGCATTAACTTATTCATGCCATGAATATTTACTGCGCACCTGTTATAAACCAGGCGCTGTTTAGGTGCTAGGTTATAGCAGTAAAGAGGGTAGATCGGGTTCTGCTCACAGGCATTTCCATGACACAAAACAGGTACCTAAATAAGTCAATATATGTGCCATTATATGGCAGTGATAGGCAATTTTAAAGAGTCTGAAATAAAGGAATGTGATTAGAAGTGGGATGGGGAGGTATTTGTCTGGGGTGGTCAGGGAAGATCTTCACCAAGTTTGTCAGGGATCATTTCTCTCTGAGTTGGTGACCTAGGAACTGAGATCTGAATGATGACAACAGTATTCACTCATCCAGTGTTGTCATCTCAAAGCATTTGGACCCCATTCAGATGGGTCTGTTATTGCTGGGTTCCTTGATGCCTAATAGAACTGGAGAATATGCAGAGAATACCTTTGATCCTCCCACAACTCAATAGATAACATCTTAGACTCCTGGGAGACCACATATAGCATAGTGCAAAAAGTCCAGGACTAGAAAACTGGAAACCTGGATACTAGTTCTGATGCCCCTGCTAATAGGCTGTGTGGCTTTAAGCACATCAGCCATCCTGCTGGGTTTACTTATCTGCGAATGAAGGCAGACTGGAAACTCCTTAAGGGAAGGCACCATGTCAGAATTGTTCTTGGCTGTCTCTCCAGCACCCAGCACCCAGCACAACGTGACTGGTAATGCTGAGTGATCACTAACAGCTATTATTACTGCTGCTTTTATTATTAGCTGATAGCTAAGATTCCTTCCCACACTATTATCTTAACTCTTTATGTCAATTTCTTTATGATAAAAAAGTAACACAAAATAATCTTCTATTTTTGACTCTGCTACCATGGGGGCAAGTCCCATGTCCTTTCTGGGCCTCATTTCCCATATTCATGAAGTGAATAAGTTGGAGGATCTCAGGAATTCATCCTGGCTCTAAAATTGCAGATTTTTAATTGAATTTTGCAAATAAAATTGTATTTCAAATACACTAGGGGGACCCCGTGGTGAATTTTAAAATAATTATGTAGTGGAATTCTTTCCTAAAGCAACATGTATGATTTTTTTGATACTATTCTGTCAGGTTGGGTCTTATTGCACGAGAATGGGCTTTTTTAGAGCGAGGCACTCCAGAGTTTCAAAACATCGCCATTGCTTGCTTCCGCTGAGTTGTCAGGGGTCATTTCTTGGCTCTAACATAATGCTGCAGCCTGTTAGCAAGAGGTGTGAGCACAGGAACTTGACACTCTCCTGGGAGCTGCATTCTGCTTTGGGAATTGACATTGGGGCCAGGGGGTGGGGTGGTGGTGGGGAGTCTTGAACAGCATTACCAATAAATCATTTCCAGGTTGGGGAAGACCCAGAAAGTACATCCTTTGCTGGTAAAGGAATAAAAGGCAGGGAGCAGTGGCTTAAAAAAATCTCTTTCTTTAAAAAAAGAGAGAAAGAAGGTAAAGGAAATGAGATAATAATAAAGAAGAAGTAGGCAACGTTTGATAAGCACATTCTATGTGCTGGGTTCAATTCTATGAGGCAGGTGCTATTATTATGCCCATTGCATGGATGAGGAAACTGTGGCATCTAAATTTAAAACTCATGGAGAAGGACCGACTAGTGCAGGTTTAGAGGAAAACAAATGGTAGCAAAAGGAGGAATGGAGGCAGGAATGGGAGATGGTTAATCTGGAGATTAGCTGCTGGGTCAATAGTATGAATTGGAAAGGGTCCACACTGGAAATCTGAATCCTGGCCCTAGCTCTTCTACTGACACATCTGTCAAATGGAGAGATTTACACTTTCCTCAAGGCCTATGTGAATATTTAAACAAGACTGTGTGTTCAGAGGATTAGCTCATTGTCTCCAGTGCTCAGGAACGATTTTCTTCCATGTCATACAGGTTTTCCTGCCTGACCCCAAGCAAAGAGTTGCCTGCTTTGTTGTCCTTCTCTGCCAAACACAATTTCTTCCCATTCTCTACTCAAACATTCTCCGATCTGGAACCATAGAATCACAAGGAAGACTTCAAATTCATTCCTGTAAGTCAGATCTCAAAATGGTGGCCCAAAGGTTTATCTGGTCTACAGATGTGTTTTGTCTGGCCTATATGGTATTTCTTTTAAAAGTTTGAATTAGTTACCAGCATCTGACTTTGGGTTCTTTCATAAAAAATATATAGTTTTGCAGAGCAGGCTGGGGGAGGGGAGCATGGGGCCGACAGTTTTTTTAGGGGGGGAGCAAAAGGTGGGCTCCAGGCTGCCTCCAGAGGCTCTCCTTGTTTGCAGTTCTGCTCGTTTTGTAGAGTTAGGAGTCGCGACTTCCAGCACATAACTGCAATATGCTGACACGGTGATGTGGTTTGATTACGTCTGGCTTCGAGACCACTGTGGCTCAGCATCTTGCTGCAACTCTAAGACTCACCAGCATAGCCTGTACACTGCCACTGTAGATTTATGTATCAAGCCAAAGATCATTCATCTGGATGACAGCACACTCTTTTTCACATGGCCAGACAATCATGTGACTAGATATGATTTGGATTGGCCAGTGAGATATAGCTATGAAAGGCAAAAACAAAAGATCACACGGCCTAGAATCTTATGGAATGCCAAAATCTACCAGCAAGCCCAAGTTCCATTTGTAGATTTCCAGAGCTTCTTAGAAACCAATGAGGGACTGAAGAAGTTTCTGCAAAATTTTCTGCTGTATGGAATTGCATTTGTAGAAAATGTCCCTCCTACTCAAGAACACACAGAGAAGTTGGCAGAAAGGATCAGCTTGATCAGAGAAACCATCTATGGGAGGAAGTGGTATTTCACTTCAGAGTTCTCCAGGGGTGACACTGTATACACCAAGCTAGCTCTGGATCGGCACACTGATACTACCTATTTTCAAGAGCCCTGTGGCATTCAAGTGTTTCACTGTCTTAAGCACAAAGGAATAGGTGGCAGGGCACTGCTAGTAGATGGATTCTATGCAGCAGAATAGGTACTTCAAAAGGCACCTGAGAAATTTGAAATCCTGAGCAAAGTGCCATTGAAGCATGACTATATTGAAAATGTTAGAGTATGTCACAACCACATGGTTGGGGTTGGGCCAGTCTTGAATATCTACCCATGGAATAAAGAGCTCAATTTGATCAAGTACAACCACTGTGACCGGGTTGTCATTAATATCATCGTCCATTGTTGGTACACAGTTCACTGGACTCTAACAATAGAGTTGAGGAGACCTGAGAATGGGTCAAACTAAAGCCTGGAAGGGTCCTATTTATAAACAACTGGGGTGTCCTACATGGCAGGGAGTCCTTCACTGGATACTGCCAACTCTGTGGCTGCTACTTAACAAGAGATGATGTATAAAACACTGCTTGTCTCCTGGGGCTTCAGGCCTAAAATTGACAGCATTGTGATTTTGAACACACTTAGCACACTGGCTACCAGAATTTCATACAGCGTAATGATATTGTATTATAACCTACTTCACATTGACTTCTTATTCTATCCCAGACAGAAGCCTTCCTCTTTCTCTGGTAGTGCAAAACTGTTAGAGGGGATTCTGAGTTATCTGATGTCAGGCATCTACCGTGGTAGTTCTCTTCCCCATGATATAACATAGACCTTGACTTTCAAAACTTTTGATATAAGGGGGATGGATGTGTCTCAAATGGTTGGGTGTCTGTCTCCCATATGGAGGGACCTGCGTTTGATTCCCAGGACCTCCCTGTAAAAAACAACAACAAAAAAAACTTTTGATATAATTTTGGTCCATATACTTCAGAAAGGCAGTCCTCTTATTGATGGGAAAGCAATAATAGTCACTAGATAAAAATTTCTTCCCACTAGTTCAGTTAGAAAGAAATGCATCCTAGAAATAATAAAATCTTGATAAAGCAGCAATTTGCAAAATATTTGGTCTCATGACACCTTAATATTCTTAAAAGTTGTTAAGGAACCCCCAAAATTCTTGAGTGTGACTTATACCTATTGATACAAATCATTTTAGAAATTAATACTGAGAAATATTTAAAACTCAAGAACATGCCACATCCCTCAGCATTCAGAGTGATAATATATCATGTAGCCTCTGGAAAAGTATTAAATTGTTGTCACTCTGGAAATCCCACTCCTCTGGGATTGCAAAAATTTTTTGTATTGTTGTTGAGGACTGGGGCCATCAATTTGTGACTTTTTCAAACTATTTTTGCTCTTACAGGAATGGAAAGTGTAAAGGGGAGAAAAATAATAGGTGCTGACTCTTTAAGACACCTCTGCCACTTTTCCCAGAGGGGGTTTGGAGCAATGGCCACCCTCAGAGCTGGCCCTGCAGTGATCTGAAGTAGCTTATCCAAAGCAGTGATCAGCAATCAGACCACACATCCCTGGATTTTGGAGGACTAGGTCTTTATTTTATTTCATTTTTTTTTAAAGATTTATTTATTTTATTTATTTATCCCCCCCTTGCTGCTTGTGCTGCTGTGTCCATTCGCTGCCTGTCGCCTCTGGGAAGCGAAACCGGGGCCTCTCATATGGTAAACAGGTGCTCTATCCATTGCACCACACCCGCTTCCTGCTGTGAGGTTGCTGCATCAGCCCACCGCACCGCTCATGCCGGCGTGCCCTCACAAGGAGGCCTCGGGATGCGAACCCGGGCCTCCCATATGGTAAACGGGGCCTCTATCCATTGAGCCACACCCGCTTCCCTGACTAGGTCTTTATAACCCACCCTTGTGCCAGCCAGCTGCACCAGGAGCCGGGGTTGTGGTTCCCACTGCTGCCTGCCAAGGGTTGGGGGGCGGGGGATGGTAGCTGCTGCACAGAGGGTGAAATTCACTGATATTGTCTTCCTCCCTGTTTTCTCTGGAAGTGTTTCACTAGATTGTAGGGCTCCAAAGTAGTTGATTCAGACAGTTCCTCCTAGTTTAGTATTTGTTTTGATGGAGGGACTGATTCCTGGAGCTTCCTAATCCAACATCTTCCCACAATCCTTTGAGGTCCATTTTTTGGATATATGAATGTCCAATTGTTCCAGTACCATTTGTTGAAATGATTTTCTCTAAATTGCTTTTGCAACTTTGTCAAAAATAGTTGACTATATTTACATGTGTCCATTTTGGAGTCTCCATTTTGTTTTATTGATCTATATTTCTATTCTTTCGCAAATGCTATACTGTACTATCACTGTAGCTTTAGAGTAAGTCTTGAAATTGGGTAATTTGAGTCCTTTGACTTTGTTCTTCCTTTTCAGAATTGTTTTGGTTGCTCCCTGTAAATTTTAGAATCAGCCTGTCAGTATTTACTAAAAAGCTTGCAAGATTTTGATTGGAATTTCACTTAATCTATAGATCAAACTGGGGAGAATTGACATCTTGAGAATACCAAGTATTGCAATCCATAAACATGACATATCTCAAAATTGAAGTAGACCTACCTTGACTTCTTATTTTGGTGTCTTTTGGTCTGCCACATACATATCCTGCATATATTTTCTTAGATTTTTACATAAGTACTTCATTTTTTAGGTGCTATCATAAATGATACTCCTTTTTATTTTAAATTCTAGTAATTTATTCCTGGTATATAGAAATGCAGCTTTCTTTTCTATATTGGCATTGTATTCTGTGACCTTGCTAAACTTCCTTGTTAGTTCCAGGAATTGTATTGTATATTCTTTGGGCTTTTCTCCATAGATAGTCACATAAGCTGCAGATAAAGAAGTTTTTCCTTTAAAAAAAAAAAAGTATATATATATACATATATATATATGTATATATATATAGTTTTGACTTTTCTTGAAAGATCAGAAGATTTGGCAATCCTGGGCCTTCTCCTACCTACCAACAATTGACTGGACTTGATTTGGCAGAGATGGTCTCTAAATAACAAATCTATTCCATTCCCTACTGCATTACACTTAGTTGCATTACAGGTCTGACCTCTGTAGACATTTGAACTTGTGACCCTCTGCTTTAGTGCGAGTTGGTTGGGGAACAAGGGAGATTGGCAATGTTTGTTGGGTGGTCAACTTATGGTATCAGCCATACTAACTCCGATTTGGAGGATGACAAAAGTTTTCCTAGAAGTGATGTTTGAGCCCTGAAGGATGAATTAACCCTGGGAAAGGGGTGAGGTGGGGCCAGAAAAGCGAGACCATAGAGGTCAATGGAAGAACAGTGTGAGAGAATATGGCAGTAAACTCTGCAGGGTACGGTAAAATCTTAGAGAAATAGAGAAATTGTAGTAAAGGGGAAGGCAAAGAAGTAAGGCTGAGCTTGATGCTGAAGAGTAGTCAAATGAATTGTAGTCTGACTTAAAGGTATTAGAATTTCTATGACATTTCAGTAGGATACATAAGATTGTTAAATGGGTGTAATACTGATCATTTAGGGTATCTGGGCATTCAATACACCGTGTCTCAAATGTGAGTTCATAAGTAATGGAGACTGAGCTCCCACAATCTTCTCTGGAATTGATCTATCCTTCCTTGAAAAATAAAATTTAAGAGATTTGATGATGACAGCAACAATGAAGATAGCTAATGCTTATTGAGCACTTATATAACAGACACTATTCTAAGTGGTTTACTTCTATTAACTCATTAAGTCTTCTCAACTCAATGAATCAAGTGATGTTAAGATCTCATTCTGCAGATGAAGCAAACTGAGTCACAGATGGGTTAAGTACCTTGACCAAATCAATACAGAGTGGCTCAGCCAGGAAAGAACAGAGCTTGTTGGTGTTTTAAAATGCTTCTTTTTCTCCCTGTGAGTGGGCCGTGCCATCTGTATGTATTGTGTTTGACCCAGCAGAAATTAATGCTAACTGCCCTGGGCTCTATGGCTAGCATGACAACTGGTCACCAGGGGACAGAAATAAGAGCTGGTTGGTGCTCTCTAAGGATTGCCTTGCCTGGGAGAACAGTCTGAAAGCAAGGATCTGATCAAGAGAAATCAACATATCAATGTAGATGTTTTATTGAAATCTCGCCTTAATTCCTGATCCAAGTAAGTGTATTGCTTAGCCTAATCACAGCTATTGATATCACCTATGTGCCGTGGTAGATAATGGATTCAAGTCACTTGGGGTCATGGATTTCAGCTTTTTTTTTTTTAAGATTTATTTATTTATTTATTTATCCCCCCCTTGCTGCTTGTGTTTGCTGTGTCCATTCGCTGTGTGTTTTTTCCGTGTCTGCTTATCTCTCCCTTGCTGTGAGGTCCTGCTGCATCAGCCCAACGCGCCGAGCGGGCCGGCCTGCTCTCACAAGGAGGCCCCGGGAAGGGAACCCGGGGCCTCCCACATGGTAAACAGGGGCTCTATCGATTGAGCCACACCCGCTTCCTGAATTTCAGCTTTTTAACCCTCCAGTGTACCACTTCCAACCTAAGAATCTCATATTAAATGCCTACCATATGCTCTGTCCATGGTTAAGACATTGGGGAATGCCAGATGAATTAAAATGCCCTCCTTGCTCTTGAGGAATCCAGACTGTGATTTTTGTCTTCTTGTTTTCTTTCCAATCTGATGTTTATCTCTTTGTGTTCTCCTCAGAGAAGATACTAGAGGATCCATATTGTCAAATTTGGCCCAGATATCACCAAAGCAGACTGGTGTGATGGAAAGGACATGGGATTGGAAGTCAGGAAACCAAGCCACCAATCTGGGCTGTGCCACTTACTCACTGAAGAGTCCTTTGGACTGATGAGTTCACATTAGATTGGCAATGTGGGAAGAGCACTGGCTTTGGAGCCAGAAGTGTGGATTCTGATATATCGTTGATTGGTTGGTGGCTTGCCTTTGCCTCTAACCAGCATAAGGAAAGGCCAAGCAATGGCTTACTCTCAGGTAGAAACTATGTTCCCAGTGCCCCACCCAGTCATGTTTCAAGTGATTTCTATCAAACAGGAGGCAGGAAAATGCACTGGAGAAATAAAAAAATCTGGATAAGACCTGGATTGAGCTACATGATCTATCATTTCTTAGCTGTGAGATCTTGGGCCTTTGATTTAGAGAATGCCCAAATAACCATAACTTAAACAAAATAGAAATTTATTTCTCTTCCCTGTAAAGTTAGTCTATCCAGGACTGGTATAACAGCTCCACACTCCATCACAGACACAACTTTCTGTCTTGTGGCTTTGCCATCCTTAACATATGAGTTCCATCTCATGTTTTAAGATTATTGCTCCAGCTCTAGCCATTATTACTGGCAGGAAAACAGGAAGGAGAAGAATTTGTCTTCCTCCATTTAAGAATAGTTCCCCGAAGTTGAACACAACAATTCTGCTTATATCTGCTTGTATTGGCCAGAACTTGGTTATGTGGATTCCTACCTGTAAGGGAGGCTGGGAAATGTAATATCTATTCTTGGCAGCCATTTGGGGTTCTATTACTGAGAAAGGAAAGGACAGATATTGGAGCACAACTAGCAATTTTAGCCACAATAAGTAATTTATATCTTTGATGCTTCATTTCTCCACGATTAAATGGGACTAATATTATCTGCTTCATTAAGATTTGTGAGGGTTAAAGGGCATAATATATGTGAAAGTACCTAGCACAGAACAGGTGCTAGGAATTCTCATGCCAATCAATGAAAATAGTATAATTATGCATGTAAAATACCTGGCACCTGGTAGGTATTAATTCTCTCTCTTGCTCCACTCTTCCTGGTTTCAAATATGTTGGATGATATGTATGAAGAGAAGCTTAAAGGAGCCAAGGCCTAGACCAGTATCAGCCTGACACATGTAATCTTTACTACTTGTACACGCTTCCTTTACCCTATTCCATGTAAAATGCTGATGCTGACCATAATTATGGCATCAAAGCAGGAATTGACACTTAGTAAACTGCCTCTCAACTAAGTCCATCTTATAGAAATTTTCAAAATAATCACTATCCGGGATCCCTATTAGGGGTAAGTAAAGGCCAATGGGGTGGGAATGCAAAATGATGCGGCCACTGTGGAGAGCAATATGGTGGTTCCTCAAAAGGTTAAATATAGAATTGCCTTATGAGCTGGAAATTCCACTCCCAGATATATACCAAAAGAAAGGAAAACATGGTCTCAAACGTATTTATTTAACCAATGTTTATACAGCATTATTCACAATAGCCAAAAAGTGGAAACAGTCCAAGTGTCCACCATTAAATGAATAGATAAGCAAAATGTGGTACATACACACAGTGGAATATTATTTGGTGATAGGAAGGAATGAAATTCTGAGACATAATGCAACATGGGAGAAACTTGAAAACATTATGCTGAGTGAAATAAGCAAGACACTTACGGACAAATATTGTATGATATCACTGTATATGATGTATTTAGAAAGAGTAAATTTGCAGAGACAGAATGTAGATTTGCGATTACCAGGGCATAGGGGAAGGGAGGAAGGGGGAGTTTTGCTTGGTGGCTACAGAGTTTATAAATAAAAATAAAAACAATAAAATAGCATATTACAGGGAAGTGGGTGTGGCTCAGTGGATAGAGCCCCCGTTTACCATATGGGAGGCCTGGGTTCACGTCCCGAGGCCTCCTTGTGAGGGCATACCGGCCTGAGCGGTGCGGTGGGCTGATGCAGCAACCTCACGGCAGGAAGCGGGTGTGGCGCAATGGATAGAGCACCCGTTTACCATATGAGAGGCCCTGGGTGTGCTTCCCGGCGCCTCCTTGTGAGGGCAGGCCGGCTCGCGCAGCGTGGTGGGCTGATGCGGCAAGACCTCACAGCAAGGGGGAGATAAGCAGACACAGAGAAGACACGCAGCGAATGGACACAGCAGCACAAGCAGCAAGGGGGGGATAAATAAAATAAAATAAATAAATCTTTAAAAAAAAATAGCA
>JAQZBX010056229.1:0-18240 GCA_029593785.1 Cabassous unicinctus
ACCTCTCCCAGCTTCTGAGGTTTGCCCCCAGTCCTTGGCATTCCGTGGCTTGCAGTGGTGGCATTCCAGTTGCTCACAGCCGTCTTCTCCCCATCTGTCTGTCTCTCCTCTTTTTATAAGGACACTACCCACACTGGATCAGGGGCCACCCTGCACCCATGGGACTTCATTTTAACTTAACGACTTCCATCTGTGATGACCCGATTTCCAAATAAGGTCCCATTCACAGGTCCTGGGGGTTAGGACTTCAATGTCCCTTTTTAGGGGGGCACAATTCAACCCATAACACCACTCCATGCTCCAAATCATCTGTGCACGTCTGAGACTTAAGAGACTTTTGTCCCCAGACCATACAAGATTCAGGGTGGGGCATCGTCTGCAAGGTCATGGGGTGGTTTCCCAGGGGAAGGACCATGACCACACTTTCCCAAAGCCTTAGTGCCCGATGTTACAGACGAGGCCCGGGGTGTCCTGGCTGGCCCATGGCTCTCCACGAGGAAGGGGAAGGCTGGGTTTGGAGGGGTTTCCCAGTCCACAGCCTGTGCTTCTCCTCTATCCCTACTTCCTCTCCGGGCATCCTGGTCCTTGATTCAAGGCACTACTGGGCCCTGGGCCTGAGCCTTTGCAGAGAGGTGGTTGGAAGAGGCCCCTAAACCCCCAGAGCCCCCAGCCTGCCTGCCCAGGAGTGGGGTGATGCCGACAGGTATGCCTCTGATCGGGGCTACCACTTGGTCGAGTCACGGTTTTTCTCCTCCAAGGAGAGAATAGCTCCTGCCTCCCTAATCAGCCCCGTGAGGGCATGTGCAGGTGCCAGGGGCTCGAGGCAGAGCTAGATGGTGTGTGCTGACCTTACCGACTGGCCAGGCACAGTCTGCGTCCTCGGATGGAGCAAGGTGAACCCCTCGAGGGCTCACCTCCAAGGCTCCCCTTGGCTAAGCCCAGAGTGGGGATTGAACATGCAGGGAGGAAGCAAGGGGGTTCCCGCTGCAAGACTGATGGGGTCCCGGAACATGCCGGGGCCGGCTCTCCGTGCTCCTCCTCCCTCCCTCCCCCACGGCCCCCCCAGCCCAAGCACACAATACTTCTGAGCTTTCCAAGTATCTGGCTGGGCCTGCAAGCCAGTCTGCCCTCCCCCACGCACCCCACCGCTCATGCCTTCTGCCTCCAAATCCCAAGGCTCCTTCAAGGCCAAATTCAAACCGTCAATTCTGTTTAATTCAAAAAGCATTTCGATGTTTATGGAAGGCCTACTGGTTAGCATATTTCCAAGGCCACCCGGCTATTAAGTGGTTTAGCCAGGGTTTGAACTTGAGGCTGTCTGACCCCCAAGTGCAGGCGCCTCTTCCCGCCTAGCACGGCCTCCCTTCTCCCACCTTCTGCTGGTCACCTGCTTATCTGAAGAAGCCACAGCTCCCTGTCTTCTTCGGTGCACCCACTTCTGGTTTGTGTGCTGGGATAACATCATGTTAGACTTGTTTCTAAACGAAGAATCAAGGGGCATGGAGTAAGGGCCTGAGGGACTTGTCTGAGGGTGCATTACGAGGACCTGGCCTCTGAGGCACAGGTTTGGGGTCTCGGGGTTTCTTGTCTCTTTTTGGGTTTCTGGCTACCATTGGCAGAGAGTTGTTTTTGAGGACTGAGTGACTAGAGGCGTGAGGTTTGTGCTGCACTTTAAAAATACCGATACTTGAATAATTCAGAGTGATAGAATAATAGCTATCTTTTTTTCTTTTTGTATTCTCTATGTACCCCGCCCCCCACTTTTTTTTCTCCCTCTGCCATTCTGTCAGCAGCTGAACCCCAATGCCTGATGGCAGGTACAAGGTGGCACACAGAGAGTTTTATGGCACGAGCCTTGTTCTTAAGAACTGTCAGTCGGAGGGCCTTTGCAGAGGCTGTTTATTCACCTAGTCGCAGGCATTGGCCAGTCCCTCTGCGGTCACTGTGCTGGGGCAACATCTCAGAGTGCTAAGGACTCTTGAGAGCTGTCAGCTCCAGACACTTAACTTCCTTCCCCTGGGGGAGGAGAGCAAGGAAGGTTTCCCAGAGGAGGCATTCCTGGATTGGGTCTTGAGGGATAAATAGGAGCTCAGTAGGCAGAAAAATGGGGCATAAAGTACAGAACATGAGCACAGGTGGAGGGATGGGATGGCAGCAGGTCTGTGGACCTCATGACCCGAGACAGTATGAATCCGAGAACTGTTGATGGTTTTGCAGGAGGAAACATTTTCTAGAAACTTCTCCTGAAGCACCCTGCCTGCCCTAGAAAGACTGCAGGAGACAAAGGCAGGTGAAAGAAAGGTCCCTCTGTCTGGTTTTCCTTTAGCTGAGTCTGAGTTCTCTCTGGTTCCCTTAAAATTCTGTCAGTGCCGGGAGGGTGGGTTTTGGGAACGGTTTGCCTTCCCCTCACTCCACCCCCACCCCTGGCCGCACTGTCTCCTTTCAGTTGAACTCTCAGCTGTTGCTCTCGGATTTGCTGTGTTCACGGCAACTCAGCTCAGGGGGCCCCTGTTAGGGGGACCGTGTGCTTTCATCCTGGCTGGAGGCCCGAGAGGGTTAACCCACCAGGCAAGCTGGTGGGCATTCGTTCCCCTCTCCTGGAGACCGCGTCCCGGCTGATGGGAGGCCCGTGGCAGAAGGTGGAAAGCTGCCCACCGCTCTCCTTGGGGCAAGCTCCTGGCCCGGGACCCCCCCAACACCCGGCAATCTCCAGGGGTGTGGGCCCCCAGACAGAGCCACCGAGGAAGTTCCCCGGCCTGCTGATGTCTCCTTGTGCACCCCTGTGCCTCTCTGTGTCCCCTTCTCCTCCCTGTGCCTCTCTGTGAGTGTTCTCCTTCCACAGTGGCAAAAACTTCCGTGGAAAAGGAAAGGGTGTGCGCTGCGGGGACGGGACCGAGGGACTTTTCCTTAAAGAAACACTCCAGCGGCCCCACTCCCACGGGCCTTTGCCGTCTGAGACCTGGGGGGCATCCGAGGACCCCGTTTACACCTGGGGACGGGCCCCCCCAGAGCAGCCAGGGGCCACGTGTGCTGAGGCGGGCCCCCGTGCATGTTTTCCCAATCTCTTCGTGGCCGGGAGGCGTTTCCAAGGCGCTGTCATGTGCCGACTCAGTAAGTGGTGTGTGGCCTCCTGGTGGTTTCAGATGCTCCGCCAAGACCCGCGGGCCCTCCCCGCGGAAATGCGAAAGGCCTGCGCGGGGCCCAGAATGCCCAGCCCGGGAGGGCTCGCCTGCCCGACCGGCGGCTGGTGCTGGCGTGGCCGGCCGGGTCCCCACTGGCGGGACGTGAGGGGACAGCGGTGCGCTGGACGTCCGTCGGGGAGCTTTGCGCGGCCCGCAGAGGAGTGGGCAGGCCAGGCTGGTTTAACTGGTCCCTGGATTTCATCGGTTGGATTCACTGGATTGACACAAAGGCCTGGTATGTGATGTGTTTTCCTTTTTTGACTGAAAGTGGAGAGAAAAATGTCCAATTGGGGCTGGGCCTGGGGCTCAGCCGAGTAGGTCAGTGAGAAAGAGGCTCGTGGCAAAAACAGACGTTTTTGGGACACTGAGGAGCAGCTCAGCTCTGGGGAGGGTGTGTGGTCTCCCTTGGGCCTGAGCGTCTCACTTAGGGTGGACGTGGGGTGGTGAGGAGGGGACGGTGCGGGTGGGCCCTAGAGAGGGGCCAGGGCAGGGGCTGGCCAAGTGAGGGCTGAGGAGGGGCCCAGGGGCACGGCTGACTCCCTACTTCCCTCACCCTTCCTCCTTTCTGATTAAATGAACAGGCTGGGTGGGGGTGGGGCTGACTGGTACAATCACTGCATTTAGTAGGAAAGATCCTTTTCCACTGTGCCCCAGCCAGCCCTTTAAGTGCTTGCGCTGCGGCCCTCAGAGGAACCTTTACATTTTACAGATGGGGAAGCTGAGGCCTGTCCAATAAGTGACCTGTCCAGACTGCCAGGCTGGACAGCACTGGGGTTAAGAGTCACACAGAGCACCCCGGCTTCATCTGTGCTGGCCTGCCCCCTAAAACACCAGGGGAGTTCGCAACCACCTTTGATTCTACAGACCCACAGGGGTGTTGGTGGGGCTGTAGGAGCCTTTGAGCCCATCATCAACCGCTCGGCTATGCATGGCATGCTGCTATGCAGGAGGTGGGTGCTCGAGACTCGAGGGCTGGCCATACGTCTCAGACCTGTCTTCTGAACAGCCCCTCGAAAACAGTAGGTAGCTGCGGCACTGAAGGTGTTTGGGCAAAGTGGTCTTTTCTGAAGCATGTTAAGAAACAGCCAGTTTGGCTCTGGACTTCCAGAACCTTCGTGTCCTCCAAACTCCTGAAAACCTCACCCCAACACAGGAACTCCTCATGCTCATTTGCCACAATTAATAAAAGAGATCGTGCCACCCCAGGCCCTTTGCACGGTCCAAGGTCATAAGGACAGCAGTCGGAAATGCTTCTGTAAGGTGTATGTCTATTATTTTTCTGATTATTAGAGCCATCTAAAAATTTGGTTAATGCAGAAAAACACAATAGCACCATCACCTTCCTCCCAGGAATGACCATCATTCCCATTTTGGCATATTTCTTTCCAGTTCTTTCTTTCTGTGCAAAACTTTTTCAATGTTAGTTTCAATCAAGGCATTTAGAGGAATTTAAGGAAACTCAAAACAAACAAACAAACAAACAAACATCTCTGGCCTTTTGGAATCCAAAGTTTCAGAGAAATGAAACGAAAACGACTGATTTCCCTTCTGATTTTATTTTAGATACCTTCCAAACCCCTCATCTCCCCTCTGAATCTTGGCTTTTTTGCAGGCACCCCAGGTTTCCCTCCCATCCCCCAGCAGGCATCTCCACGCAGTGTTGGAGTCAGCTGTGGATGGGGGCTGCAGAGGGTGGGCTGCTCCTGAGCCCCTCCACAATCCCCCCGTAGCTGTGTGCTTCCAGGATGAGGCCGCGTTTGGCATGCAGCCCCTGCGCACCGTCTTTGGTATGCCGTTCAGTCCCCGGGCTTAATGAGTTCTGCAGGGACACTCCGCTGTAGCTAAAGATCACTTACCTGAATTGCTTTTTAATTTCTGCCGTGGGAAGCTGCCCCTGGCACGGTATAATTACATTCTAATTTATGGCAATCCCAAATCTATAAATTTAGCCATACCGATGGAGGGGAAGGGACCTGAGTTTTGGGGGATGTAGGGGAGGGGAGACCCCCACATCTTTCAATTCGTCTCCATCTCTGGGTGTGGGTTGCAGTTCCTGGAAAAGAGTGGAAGAGACAGAAAGGGGTGCTGCTTACCCAATGAACACTGAAGTTTGCTTTAGCACCAAAGAGGGTTTTGGTCTTCAGTTGGTTTGGGGAAAGGACTGTGTGATCTAACATCCCTTCTGATCTGCTGGCTTGCAGCGGTTTTGTTGTGGAACTTGGGGAGCCCACGGCAATGGGTGGCCAGGGGGCTGTCCAAAATGCTTTCCTGCTGCCGTGACCCCAGCCTTTACTCCTAAAGGACTTACACATATTGTGGTCCTTTCACTGTCCACATCACTGTGTCATCTGCCCACTCCTGTAAAACCATGCATAGATCAAGTTATCCATATTTTCACGTGCACAAAGGCAGTTAGTTAATTCATGAAATTCTGGGGGTGAATTCACTTTTTATAATAAAAAGAAAACAGACTTTTCAGAGTTACTGGATATAGCCTTCTAAATGTTGGTAGCTTGGATGATTTACGCTGGGACACTTTCAGAGCAGTGGAGGGCAGTAAAGTGGAACTTAGGCTCAGAGAGGTTAAGTCACTTGTCCCGTGGCACACAGCTGACAAGAGGAAATGGGCATGTCCATGAATATGGATGATGGGAACGCTGGATGGATGGCTGTCAAGTGGGGCAAGGGGAAACGGGGGAGCCAAAACATAATTACTTGTCCATCCCTGGAGCGCAGGGTCAGGGTGCTGGGAGCAGGCACATGTGATCTTGATTGCACTCTGATCCTCCTATTGGTGGAGGTGGCTGGGTGGTGCTCCAGCAGTCCCTCCCCCTGCCCAGGATGTGGATGGAGCCCCTCCCTCCCACAGTGATCCTTGCCGCCGCCCCCCCCCCGGAAGCTGGTGGTCCGCAGGCCTGCCCTCTGAGCTTTGACTCTTAAACGCCTGCAAGTGCTGGGCTCAGAGATGGCAAAACAGGGGCTCTGGTGTGACCCCCCCCACCAAATACCTGCTCCAACCCGTACCTCCCTCTCTGGCTGAAAGCCCACCCTAGCAACTCCCCCACTGGCTCTGAGGACCATTCTCTGTAGTCTTGGAGAATGTAAGCCCACTTGTGAGGTGTGCTCTTCCTCCTGCTTGGTGTCCAAACCCCAGGGAGGTGAGGAGATTTGAACTCACTTCTCATCGACATCACCCGAGCACAGACACCCCACCGCACTTCTCACGCTGCAGCCTCTCTGCTCTGGTGCCACACGAGTGTGAACCGGGGGTCTTGGGAATCGAGGCCAAATCTGGGGTCTGGCCAAGTAGGGGATCAAGCATGGGGGAGGTATTGGGGTCCATTCATCACTTGAGGCCCCACATGGAAACGACACTTTCCTGAGTATAGTCCCCTCAGCTCCCCACCCTGCTTCTCTCTCTTGTACCTTGGCCCTGTTGCTCCCTCTGCCTGGGATGTACCTGCCCCTCCTTTATCTGCCACCTCCAGGAAGCCTTCCTTGATCTCCACTGCCTTCTGTTGGATACTTTCTGTGCATCTCCTGTCTGATGATCCCTCTTCCCAGCGAACCAGTGCTCGCCCGGGCACAGGCGTGTGAATACTCACACAGAGGATCCCAGGAAAGTCTCCGTCCTGCGCCTGCTGGCTCGCAGATGTCCCTGCACGAGCCTCAGTGGCTCAGAGCTTTGTGCTCCAGCTGTGGCCCAGCAGTGTCTCCGTGAGGGACAGGATGCCGGGGGGGCCCCTCGCGCCCGAGCACCATGGGAGGCGGCTCGGAGACGGCTGCCTTTGTTATGACAGAGCAGAGCCTTGGGTCGCGGCCAGGCCAGCAGGACAGCTGTGGTGCTCGCAGCCAGCAGGGCCGGGCGGGCGGGAAGGGAGGCCACCCCTGCCCCGGGCCTCGCTGGGGCCCACCGCCCTGCAGCTGCAGGCACGAACTTAGCAGTTCAGCTTGGCAGGGAGAGGCAGGGCGAGAGACACTGGGCAAGAAAGAGTGAACGAGCCTGAGAGCGACTGGAATGAAGACCGGCGTGAGAACCACCGGTTTCCCAGGTCGATTCCACTTGGGCTTCCTGTTTGGAGTGAGCTTCCGAGTTGGAGTTTTACTCAAGCTTCTGGTTTACCCGCCCAGATTTTTTCATTCCTTGGTCTCTGCGATGCAGCCGGCTCCCTCCATGCTGCTTGGTGGGGAGGCAGGGACTCTGTCCACAGGGGACACCCCTGAACTAGACCTGCTGCGGGAGCTGGGCCCCTCCCTGGGCCATCCTTGAGGTTTGCAAGGATGACTTGGGCTGTTGGTGACTTTGATCATAGATGAGGCCATGGGCATTGAGCCCTTGTAGAAGAGGCGGTCTCCCCACCTTCCCGTGGGGCTTAGACCTGAGACCCAGGGAGAGCAGGTGCCCCAGGTCCCTCAGGTGCAGGAGGTGGTTGGGCCCTGACCCATTGGATTCCACTGCCCACGGCCTCTCTGCTCCAGCTCCCATGGGAGAAATGATTAGAGAATTGATCAGTCTCTCCTCTGCTGTCCCCAAAAATAACCTGTGTAGCCCATTTCCATCAATCCCCTTCCTCGGTCCTCCCGCTTCATCAGACGCCTTCAGGCATGCCCTTCACCCCAACTTCCCAGGGCCCCTTCCCCCTGGGCTGCGTCTCCACACCCCTCAGCTGCGCGGACCCACTGGGGGGCTCCCATCCTCTCGCTTTCTCCTGGCAAGTCCACGGCAGGGCCAGTGCCTGCCTCGAGAGACTGCATTTTCCCAGTACCTAGGACAGTACCAGGGCTAGTACTGTTGGCAGATGTTTGTTGATTGACTACACGAGCACAAGCACCTCAGGACCTGTAGGGCTCATCGGAGGCCAGCACAGACACACACACCTGTGGCAAAGTCGTCCTCGCCCCAATGCCATCTCCTTCCAAAAAGATGGACCCTGCACCCAGCCACAGGCCAAATTCAAGTTTCTGCTGTGCTTTGGGCATGGGCAGGCATGGACGCTCGAATGCGACCATCAGCCAGTGGGGGGCAGGTCTCCATTCCGAAGACAAAGGACTTTTAAACCTGTGAAGGACCTTGGGGCCACATGTGCCACCCCCCACCTCCCCCATTCTGTAGTGAGGAGAGCCCCTTCCAGGAGGCAGATTCCCAGCTCTCCTGGCTGGGATGTGCCCCACCCCTCCCCACCGCCCCACCGGCTGACGTTTCAAGGATCCGAGGCCCGGCTGCCTGCCTTCTCTCTCACCAGGAAAGAATGAGTATCAGGCCAGCCTCTTGTCGGAGCCACTTTGCCCCCACACTTGCACCACATTTGAGTTCTCAACCCTAGACAGATGCCAAGGGAGGAACCTGTGGGAAATAGATTGGTTTTTGAAATTTAAATCTGATTTTTTTTCCTTCCCTGTGAAAAGAACGAACATCCAGCCTAAGCTTATTACAGGCGGCTGAGGTTATTTTGGGAAGTAGCAATTAAAGGTTTTATATTTTTCCCTCTCCCTTTTGCCCTTGCAGCTTGCACAGGTCCGTGAAGCTATTAAACCTTTACCCCAGCCCACAGCCCAGAGGAATCTGCCTCTGCCCGTTTCTCCTCCGCTTCCCTGCCTGGGGAAAGAAAAGAAAGTTAAATTCATATTAATTACAGCCAAATCCGCTCACTAAGCAACAGGCTGAGTGTGCTTGGGGATGAGGTTTGACGCTCCCCTCCAAACAAAACGGTGAAACGAAAGGAATAATTTATTTGGTCAGACGCTATAATTTGCCACGTCATTCCACTTCTCCTGTTGCTAAAATGGATTCTCTACTGAGGCCGTGACTTCCAGCACCCCAAAAATCATTGCCCGTGGTCACTGTTCTTTATGGCTTCCCTGAAATCTATGTCACTCCACCAGCTGAGGCTGGGCCCATTCTTGGAGTGAGCACATCGGGCACACTCACACACACTCACAATCACACCCATGCACACATTCAGCCATCGAATATGTGCACATGCACTCTGGGCACATTTGGTTCTCATGCACACTCACAGTCACACACACCATACACATGCACACGCAGTTGTGCAGTCCAGTCACACGCACTTGCATGCCCATTGCACACACCCACACAACACCCATGCTCACACTCGCTCACACCCTGTCTGCATGGAGCTCATGAGAGGATGCTTCTGAGCTGGCCATTCGGTGAACCATCATTTCCTGGATACTTATGGAGCAAGCCCACAGTGGGCGTCTCAGGATGCATTTCTGAGCTCAGTTAGTGTCCTAAGAGGCTGACTTAGGCCAGGGGTCGTGTCGTGAGTAAGCTCGCAGTCCTGGAGTTGGACGCTGTTGGGGGTGGAGTCCCAGCCAGGCCACTCACCAGCCCTGTGGTTTTCCGCCAGCGGAATGAGCTCCCCAGCCTCAGTTTCCCATCTCTCGAAAGGGATACCAAGTGTTGACCTTGCAGGGTAGGTGTGAGGACTAAATAAGATGTGCACAATAGCTGTTCCCAGAAGGTTTTAACAGCCTTGCGCCACAGTCTCATCCTCATCTTGTAATGCTTGGTGTCCCATCCCTTCCTCAACGGGGACTGTGGACCCAGGCCTGGGGTGCAGGAGAGCCTGCCCCACCCAGGTTTACTGGTGAGGAGGGCATGGGGCCTGGAAATGGTGCATACACACCGGGGTCTGTCCCCCCCCCAGTCCCCTGCACTCAAGCTGGGGCTTCCTGGGGCTCTGGGGAGCTCTGGGGAAAGGGCAGAGTCCCGGAGCTGCAGGCTCCTTGCTGTGCACTCAGGTGGGAAGGCGGGCGTGCCCTGGTGTGCGTGCACTCTTGCGTGCAGACATTGCTTCGCAGAGGCGGCTTCGGGCAGAGCTCCCAGAAGCACGGCAGGTTTGGGGGGCTCAGTGTTTGCCGTGCCCTGGCTGGTATTCTTTCTAACCCACCACAGGTCCCTGACCCTGGGCAGGTCGTTGGACTGTCCCCAGCTCTCCGTTCACGTCCCTACCATGTGCCAGGAGGGGGTGAGCGTCGTGTACAGCAGAGTGGGGCATGCAGACCACCTTTGGGTGTGGGCTTGGCCACTCCGTGCCCTTGTTTCTTTCCCAGGGCCGAGTGCCCCTTCCCCCAGAAAGCCTGCCCTGTCCCCATCCCCCATGCTGTGCTCCCAGCCCCTGGCAAGCACGGAGTCTGGTGTATAGTAGGTCATTGGCGCAAGGGGGGACAAATGGGCAGACGAGGAGGTTAGGCTTGGTGTATTAGTCAGCCAAAGGGTGCTGATGCAAAATACCAGAAATCTGTTGGCTTTTATAAAGGGTATTTATTTGGGGTAGAAGCTTACAGTTACCAGGCCATAAAGCATAAGTTACTTCCGTCACCAAAGTCTGTTGCCACATGTTAGAGCAAGACAGCTGCCAATGTTTGCCAGGGCTCAGGCTTCTTGTGTTCCTCTCTTCCTGGGGGCTTTCTTGTCTCCAGGCTCAGCTGCTCTGCTCGCACCACAAGGCCAGCTGTAGGATATCAGGCAAACGGCTTGTTTCTCTTCCCAGGGCCTTTTCTCTTTCCTCACAACCAAGCTCCTCTATGTGCTTACTTCCCCGGCTCCAGCTCAAAAAGTCAACTCACTCCTCTGCTCTGCCCTGTAGTTTTATCTCTGAGTCCCTGCCCACCGAGGGGGCGGGGACTCAGCATCCTACTGATGTGGCCCAATCTAAGCCCTAATCATAATTTAATCACACCCAGGTACAGACCAGTTTACAAACATAATCCAATATCTATTTTTGGAGTTCATAAACAATGCCAAACTGCTGCACTGGGGTATTTGATGAGCCCACACGTGTGCCTGCTGTGGCCACGGCTATTCCTGGGGAGGTCCCGTGAGGCAGCAGTGTCAGGGCCACTTGGCAGAGCAGAGCACCTGCTTCCCCGAGGCGGGCAGAGACAGGGTCCAGGGAGTATCTCCTGGGACGCTGGCAGCCATGGTTGTGCCACGTGAAGGAGAAGGCGTGCGAGCCTTAAGGAACATGCAGGCCGGGTGGGAGGCGCAGGGACCTTCTCTCTCCAGAACCTTCGTGGCCAGGCCTGGGGGCCTGGAGGCCTCCTGCGTCTCCAGGTTTCTCTTTTTCTCTGGTGCTCTCTCTCTCTACGTCTTTGTTGCAGTCCTCTGTCCCTCTGTTTCTTTGTCTGTCTGTCCCTCTCTCTTTCTGTCATTCTCATCTTTTATGTCCCTTTGTCTCTGTTCCACTCTGTCTGTGTCTGTTCCGTCTCTTTGTTTCTCTGTTTCCCTCATTCTGTCCCCTTTCCGTCCCTGCCTCCACTTATTTTTCTTTCTACCAGCCTCTAGTTCTAGCTGTCTGTCTGTCTCATCTTCCCTGCCTGTCTGACTCGTTTCTCTGTCTGCGCATTGTAGGCCCGTGTCCAATTTTTGTTAACAAGTTTTAAATGACTCAGGCGTGCAAAACCTCCTCTGGTACACTCGGCGAGCGCTTTCCCTGAGGGAAACCCCCCGGCCCAGGGGCAACCACTGCCGGGTCAGGACTGCCTGGAGGTCTGTGGGATCCTCAGAGTGGGGGCAGGAGGTCAGGAACGGCCATAGGGCATCCCCCAGAGTTGACATCAGGCCAGGGAGCACCTGTGCCTTCCTGAGAACCATGCCGCGTATTTTACAGGCAGGACAGACTTACAGCGGGGAAAATAAAAGCTTGGCTCTGAGTATTTTTATTCCTTTTTTGCTTGGAGGAGTGTTCAGCACAAAATAAGGAGTTTCTATTCTGAGAGCGTCTGCAGTGTACTGGAACCTGTCAACGGGGCTTATGTATTTCATCTAGAATCGCCGTGTAGGTCCTGCAGTGCATACTCTCCGTCCCATTTTATAAGGGTCAGGAAGAGAGGCAGGGAGTGGCTGGGAGCAGGGGTGTGAGTCCTGAGGGCTCTTGATGCTCACTGATTTTGCGTGACCCTGGATGAGATGCAGTGGCTTCCTCTGTCAAAGGGGCTGATCCGGACTCCTATCGCTTGGGGCGTGGTAGGATCAAATGAGGCCTGCGGGTACTAAGGGTGAAATAAATGCTGCTGGCTGTATTGCTGCCGTGATTATTATCTCCCACAGTCACAGCTGGTGAAGGGCCCAGTGGGGTCGGACCCCGCTGGGCTGTCTCTGCTGTGGCACTGGCTGTAGCACATGGTAAAGCATCTTGCCCCATATGATCAGCACAGTGGGATTCTTAGTTGATTCTCTAGGTGAATAGTAAATAGATATATATATATGTACACACTTATACACGGTGTGGTGTCTGCCCAGTGGTGAGGGAATCAGCATGAATTGGAACCACAGGCTGTGCCCAGCTGGTACAAGGCACACTTGAGACCTCGGGAGGACTGACTGGAATGTGTTGGGGAGAGCGGCAGGCCCAGGAGGGGCTGGTTCTCCCTGGGAAGCAGAAGAACCCAGGTTTGAGGCCGCCGACTCTGCATGTTCTCTCCTCCACCAACCTGCATCCTGTCTGAGTTGCCTTCTTGCTCTCCCCATGCCTGATGCTTCACAATATAATCCTTCAGTGGCACCAGCTGAAGACAGATGGAAAAAAAGCCCTTCTGTGAGGGATGGTGACGAAATGGCATGCACACAGGCATCCACCAGACTAAGAGGAGGCTTCAGGTCTGGAAGCCCAGATAGGCAGCTGCCCACACTGTCTTCTCAGCCTGGATTGTTCTGTGGCCTTTATTCCACCCAGCCCCACTGCCCAGCTTTCTTTTCTTTTTTAAAAGTTATTCTTCCAAGCACTCTATACCCACCAAGCAAAAACTCCTTTTCCCCTCTCACCCCATCCTCTGGTTATCTCTAAGGTATTTTCTGTCTCTGTGAATTTGCTGTTTCTAGGCATCTCATATAAGTGATGTCATATACTATTTATCCTTTCGTGCCTTGCTTATTTCGGTATAACATTTTCAAGGTGTATCCACGTTGGCACCATATTTTGTTTATCCATTCATCTGTGGAGGGACACTTGGGTTCCTTTCTCCTTTTGGCAATTGTGTATACTGCTGCTGTGAACACAAGTGTCTGTTTGAGTCCCTGTTTTTAGTTTCTGTGGGGTAAATACCAGGGAGTGGGATTGCTGGCTCATGTGGTAATTCTCTGGTTAGCTTTCTTAGGACCTGCCAAACTGTTTTCCACAGCAGCGGCACCATTTTACATTCTCTGCTTGATGCCCATCCTCTCCCCTTGGCCTTGCTGTCCTATCTGCCCACCCCACTGCATGTCCCCTCCCTGTCCTTGGCCTCTTTCTTTTTCTCCAGGGTCTTTGAGAGATGGCTTTCCCTGCCCGGGATCCTGGCCTCTGGGGAGAGCTTCCTGAGGGCGGTTCATCCCTGCAAGTGTCCCTCCTGCAGAAAGCAGCCTCTCCCCAACCTGGGCAGGAACACAGGGGTCTCTACTGAGCCCTGGGCAGCAGATCAAGCAGCCTGGGTTTGCAGCTCGCTTTAGCTATATGACCTGGACAAGTCACTGCACTTCTAGAGAGCCCAAAGTCAGGCAGCTTTTGCAGCATTGTCCCGAGGTTTGCTGGGAGGCCTCATCCCACCCACCATGGACAGACAAATGCCTCGTATGGAGTCTTCTGCTCTGCACGGCATAGGTGCAATCACCTCCCGTGCCGAGCTCACCTCCCTCCACCCACTGATCCCCCACCGGGAGCCAAACTGCCAAGACCTCCCAGGCCAGGAGGATGTCTTCTGCTCCCCGCTGTGCTCCTCGCTGGTCGTCAGGAAAGGACCGCGGGCCATTTAGGGACACGCAGCATTTGAATTTCAGATTCTCTTGCAGCAGAATCCACAAACCAAGGTTTAAAATTCAGTTGGAAGCCGATCCTGAGCCCTGCCCTCATCGTCTTCGTGTAGTCCTTCCAACTTGCCCGTTTCCTGGGTAGCACGTCCGTGCCTGTGGTTTGGTTTGTCTGGCTTAGCAGAAGTCGCAGCTCACCGTGCGTCAGCCGGATCACAGTGGCCCACGCGCGCAGCTCTGGGGGTACACCCCCACCCCATCGCGCCCTGCATCCTCCGCAGTTGCCCGGCTCCCTGCACACCCTTTGTGTGCATCCCTTTGCCTGGGTCTCTTTGCATGTTTTCTGATGCCTCTGTCCTCCATCTTGAGGGTGTTTTTCCCATGCCGTGGGTGTTCTTTTTCAGAGGGGGATCGTGCTCAAGGCCACCCCTTGGTGTCACCTTGTGGTGTCCAGGGCTGGGAGCTCAGGTGTGAGGAAGGGTCTTGCTGGCGCTCGATGGTGTGTGCCCGTCTCCAGTTTTTTGGCTGAATGCAGGTGGGCCCTCACTCTTCAGGGGCTTCCTCGAGGACCTGGATTCCCTTGGGGCCAGCCACCAGCCCTTCCACTCTCGCAGCAAGCATTATTCAGTTCGATAGACTGACGGTGGTTTTCAATAAACATACTAAGCAAATCTCTCCGAAGAAGCAAAGGTGACAATCAAACGGTGGAGGCCGGGGCTTGGGGGTGGCCTGGGGGCGGGCTGAGGGTGGACTTTTTTCTGGCTGCAGGTCCCTGCAGAGGAGATAAGAGAACAGCTGGGACGCAGACTGATGGACGATCAATTGTTATGAATGGATCACCTGTCATATACCTATCTATCATTATTTCTATCATTGATTTATCTATATTGATCACTTGATCAGTCTATTAATAGATCTCTATCAACCTATCATCATCCTCTGTCATCTCTTTCTGCTATTTATATCAGTTGATTGCTCAATCAATTGATCGATCTAGCTCTGTATCTAAATCAATTGATCAATCCATTGATCAATGCATTGATCTATCTATATCGATCGATCAATCTATAGATCATTCTCTATCATCTATCTATCTCTATCTATTCCAGGTACACAGGAGAGACACAACCAATACCCATACCTCTTCCATGCTGTGTGCCACGTTGCCACGTTTTAGATCGAGCCATTGAGGTTGGGGTGGTCTGCCCCGGCTGCAAACAATAGGAAGTATGCACTGTGTGTGGAGAATTCAAAAACAACAATCAAACTGACTCACAGTCAGTCCACTTGCAAATATACCCATGTGCTGACAATGCTAAGTGATAAATATCCCCCACTGGGTTGGCCAGGTCCCCTCTCTCTGGCTACCCACAGTGTTAGCCCTCTGCAGACCCCTCCTTGCCTCCTCCCAGAGGTAACCAAAGTCCAGAATGTCCTGTTTGACATCCTCAGGCAGGTTTTTATGTTTTAATATATAGGTACTATCCACACACAGTGCATTTGAAAAGTGGGTTAAAATGGTTATCTTACCATGTGTGGAAATATATATATTTTTTATTTTTTTCTGGCACACAGTATAGTTTTGGAGGTGCATCCATGTCCCTACCTGAAGCTCAAATTCACTCACCGAGAGCTCTGTATGGCATTCATATGACTCTCGCAGCCTGTTTAACTACTTATCTGTGGGGTTATTTAGGTCGTTTACAAGTTTTTATTGCTGCAAACACTGTTGGCATGGGTGGAACCGTCTCCTTGTGAGGTGTTCTTGAGGGCAGGGGGTTACAAAATCAATTTTGTGGGTCACACGCAGCATTTCAGAAGATGAAATAGAAAATAGAGCAGTGCACTGAAAGTAGTAAGGGTAAAGTATTGTTTTGTCAAACTTATTTTCCACTGTCTGTGTGTGCCTGTGTGTGCGTGTGCGTGAGCACGCGTGGATGGCATTGTGATGTAAAATGTGCTTCTTTCTCTGTATCACATCAGGACAGTTTGGAAGACCAATGCCCAGTGTATATACAGAAGAGTAGAATTGCTGTGTTTTGGGGTATTTAATAAAGCTGAAAATGTACTTTATTTTCAGATGTATTCGATACTGCCAAATTGCTGTCCAGGGTGGTTGGATAAATTTGCCCCCCACTTTTCATACAAAGCTTGATATTAAATTAAAATTAAAATAAGACATCATGCACACTTATTTAGGCGTGCATGATGTCTTATTTTAATTTGCACTCCATTTGTGCATTGGACATCTGGGTTTCCTTTTCCCTGATTTGCGTGTTCATTTCCTCTCTCAGTTTCCTACTGGGTGTCTGCCTTTTTCTTGTTGATTTTTAAAGAGCTGCTCATTATTTATTGTTTAGATTTGTTACAAATAATTTCTCCATCTTTGGCTGACTGTTATCTATTTTAATGGCATGGTTTATTGGGACAAAATGTGTACATTTTAATATAGTTCAGCATATCATTCTTTTCCTTTATGGTTTGTGGTATTTTTATCTTAAGAGGTTCTTTCCTACTTTGAGGTCTGTTTTAGTTTGCTAAATGCTGCCAAAGCAGCGTATCAGAAATGGGTTGACTTTTACAATGGAGATTTAACTTATAAGCTTACAGTTCTGAGGCCATGAAAGTGTCCACATCAAGGCCTCATCAGGAGATGCTTTCTCTCGGAGCTGCGGGCGATGAGGGCACGTGGCGATGTCTACTCATCTCTCCCCTCTCCTCTGGGCCTCGGTGCTTTCAGCTTCTGGCTAAAGTGGCTTCCTCCCAGTTTCTGGGTTCCTCTCTGTCTCTGCAGCTTTTTTCTGTATGTGCAGCTTTTTATTCCTCCCTTTACAAAGGACTTCAGTAAGAGGATTAAGACCCACCCTGGGTCAAAGTCCTTAACTGAAGTAAGTTAATCAAAAGTTCTCACCTACAGTAGGTTCACATGCACAGGAATGGATTAGCTTTAAGAACAGGATTGTCTGGGCTCCACAAAAGCTTCAAACTGCCACAAAGTCATAAAGATGTTTTCCTGTATTGTCTTCTAGAAATTAACCTATCTGGAATTGACTTTTCTCCTGGCATGATGTAGGGATCAAGTTTTATTTTATTTTTCTCTGTGGTCAACTAGTTAGTTATTGTGCTTCCCTACTGATTTTGTCAAAGGCAAAGCTGTCACATATCAACTTTCTTTATATTTATTGGTCAGTTTCTGAGCTCTCTGCTCTGTCCCACTGGTCCATTATTTCTCTTTATGCCATATTGCATTGCTTTCGTTACTAAAGCTTTAGATTGTATTACTATTTGGTAGGGGGCTCCAATCATCAGATTCTCTTTCACATTTTCTGGGCTCTTCTTTGCCCCTGTTCCCCCATGAGAACTTGAGGATCAGCCTGTTAGATTCCATGAAAATCCCAGTTGGGATTTGGATTGGAATTGGATTGGATTTATGGATTAATTTGAGTGAAAATTTCCATCTTTGTCATACTGAGTCTTCCCAACCTTGTTCTTGGTCTTTCCCTCCCTTTTTTAGTACTTCTTTGGAGTCTTTTAAGTTTTACAATTTTTTGTCATGAATGTTTTCTTACTCGTTTTTTGCTAAATTTATTCCTAAGTACCCTATAGTTTTTGTTGCTGTTGTAAATAATATATCTGTATGTATTTTTAAGTCACTGTTTCTAATTCTTTATTGATGGTGTATAGGAATGTAATTGGTTTTTATTTATTAATGCTGTTTCCAGCAAGTTTGCTGAACTCTTATTAGCTCTAAATTTATCTGTATAGATTTACAGGTATTCATCTAATTTACAAACTACGGGAGTTTCCTCTTCCTTCCCAATGCTTACATTGTTTAATTTTTTTTATTGTTTTTTGCATCTTGCTATGCACGAGCTTGCATGCCAGCTCATGTTAAACTTTATATTTTCCGATAGACACATTTTATTATTATTTTTTAAATTTAAACTTTATTTCAAATTTGAAAAATAAAATAACAAGCAAAAGGCAGCTCAACAAGTTATGGAAGTATTACTCTAAAAAAAATTCTGTCCAGGCACTTTTATTTCATCTAATCCCAACATGAGACTCAATTGTTCCTCCAGTGCTCAGAAAGATACACAGATGAACACAGATTAGTTAAATGATATAATCAAGGTCTCCTTGTTAATGAAGAAAATGAAGACGAGAAAAAAAAATGCTTAATCATATTCATATTTCATAAAACAAAACCCCATATTCTTTTTTTTTTGACCTTTGGCATTAATATAGTACCTTCTTTTCTTTTACAACAAAAATAGTACAAAATTGTTGTTAACTATATAGACA